>BGPR01026889.1:10307-21166 GCA_013235015.1 Araneus ventricosus | reverse complement strand
CGGTTACAGTTAACTTATGTTGCACAAGCCTTATACACCACAAAACTTAATTATTTTTCAGTCGTTATGATAAATAGAAAAAATTATTTTAAAGGCTTCAAGTTACAATGATTTTTTACTGATGTTTAGACAGCAGGTATCTATCACAAATTAATTAATTTCAACTTATAATTGACTGCAGTTGTCCGTCAGAAGGTTTGTGTGGACTTAGTGACTTCTTCCTGAACGACGACGTATTATGAATCTTAGGAAATCTGAGAAAGGGGCCCAATAAATTGCAGGCACTAAGCAACTTCATCCTTTTATTTATTCTTATCCAATCAATTATCTTTCTTTACTTCACTCTGATTCAGTTACTTATCTAGGTTGTATTTTTGACATAAAACTAGTGTTCTCACAACACATTGACAGTATGGATGAGTTTCCTATATTGTTTAATTACATTTAAAACCTTAACTTTATTTGCATTGCTTTTGTACTTTCACTTCTGAAAATTCTATTGACTTAGCATTAAACCGGAAAGTAGGTTGCTAAGGTTTATAATGTAAATAAACAAAACAGAAAATTCTTCCATAGTCATTCTTCTCTGTGCTTACGTACATCTGTTATCGACAGCTATTCATTCAACTGTTAAGCATATATCACACGGATAGCTTATCGTGGTCTGTTTCTTTGGGCACGATTGTAATGCCACTCGCTAAAAAGTTTGTAGCACGTGACCTGTCAGACAAGATGACGGAAATCGTGAATTGCATTCAAACGGCTCGAAAATGCACATGATGGTGACAGAAAATCGTGAGCAGTGAAAATTCAAACCAATCGGGTGGGACTTTGACGGTGACGTAGTTTGCCTTTCACGATACCGAAATCCTGTCTGACTGGTTGTCTGAATGCGTCACGTGCCACAAACTTTTTTCGCTAGTGGCATTACCCTCGGGGCCACGGAAACAGACCACGATAAGCTGTCCGTGTGATATACAATTTAGTCTCCTTGCTATATGAGCAGAAACATATTCTGGTCAAAATTTGAGGAACGTACACATGACGTAGAACCGGTTTAGCGAGTGTGCAAGTTGCTGACAGTGAAAGCACTGAAGCAATTGACACATATCAGCCAAGCCACCTCATTGTTTCAATGAGTCCTGAATCCTTTGTGTACTGTTTTAATCTTGCTGTGTGTAATTGAAAACTTTTTTATTTCTGTGCAGTTTGAATATGTGATATATTTTTCCCAATATTGAAACAGTGTAAAACGTAAGACTTTTTCAATATTGTGCAATGTTTTCCCCATAATATTGGATAATGTCATATAATACTGTATAATATTATACCATATTAAATAATATTGTACTATACTGAATAATATTGCATAATATTTAATAATATAACAATATACGGAATATTTTTAAAATACATTTTAGAAGCATGGAAAAATATTAATTACTTAATTCCGAACTGCTGGGTAATACTTTGTTATTTTTTTGAACACATCTACTTAGAGCAAGTATTGAACCTGGGACCTTCTGAAAACAAACCCGATATCTTACCAGTACACCACCGTGACTTGCAAGAGAAAGCGTAAATGATGATAATAAAATGTAGTTACAGAGTTCGGATCTCTACGAAATTTCATGTATATTCACAATTAATTCTAAATAGTCTTTTTAATGAAATTATCTTTTATCATTACAATTTCGTGTTCAAAATGAAATTTGAAGTCAAAGAGAAAGCAATTTTAGCTCTTATATCTAAGTTTGCTAATTTAATAAAGGCAATAAGGTTTAAAAGTAATTGTAATAATATGTTTGAAAGGATTTAAAATAATTTTCAAATTTGTTTATACCTCTTTCAATGTATTAGGAGACGCCTTTAGTATTTATAATTACAGTATTGATTAAAAATCAAATACAAGATTCACAGCAATAAATCACGTGCATATTTTTCGATGAGAATAACACTCAATTTTTTTCACTTTACAATAGACAATCCATATGTGAGAGCTGTTATATGGTTAACTTCATTAGCTGAATCCGGCCCTCCTTTTATATCCAGTAAATCAAAAAGATTGTGTTAACATTATTATTCAAATGAGCATTTTGTAAAATATTTTTTCGGACATATGATTCAATGTTGATTAATATAGTGTTAAAGTATCATCATGCAGCCATCTGTCGACGGTAAGAATAACTTCACCTTAAAATATTGAACAACACTGATAAATGTAGAAAATAAAATATTGTATGCATTGTATTGTGACAAAATTGTCTCGTGGGTATACGTGAATGCAATCCAATAAGCAGGACTTAAAAAAATAAAGCTCTTTATTTTACAAATATTCTAGGAAAAGAAACGTAGCACAAGTATTACACAGCACTAGTAAGAATTCACAACAGAGATTATCATTAAATCTCAATACAGCGCTCAAAGGTTTCTTATTAGCTCACCAGCTTGCTTGCTGATCAAAATCCAACTGACTCTTTTTGGCTTGAGAGCTTTCCTTTATACTTTTCAACAGGAAGTGACTTCATTACGTAGGAAGTGACGTAATCTCTAGAAAGTTCATGAAACCAGTAGAAATAAGTGGAAAGTTTGAGTTCCTTCTAGAAAATTCCCTTTGTCGCCAAAGTCGCCAACTTTGCCACCAATTCGACAAATTTGTCGCCAAGGTCGCCAAATTTATCGCCATGTCTCCAAGTTTGTCGCCAAGTCTAGCATCTCAGGGAAACGACTTTATAGCTTTGTAACACTGCTCCCCTCTTCAAAGACTGCACGTCCCGGCAGTCTCATTACATAGAACTATGATCAGTAGCTCTGTATGGAGCTAACCGATTTATATGGATGACTTTTGGCTTGGCGTTGGGCGACCTCTTTACCCTGTAGACAACATCGTTCAGTTTCTTAACAACAGTATACGGTTCTTCCCAGTTCTGTTGTAACTTGGGACTCAGGCCTCTCCGTCGCTTCGGGTTATACATTGAGACTAAATCTCCCTCCTTAAAATGGTGGTCTGTTGCTCTGGAGTCGTAATGAGTTTTCATTCGTTCGCTGGCCAGTTTAATTCGCTCTCTGGCAAACGCATGTACGCTTTCCAAACGTGCCTCCAAATTTTTCATGTATTCATTCGGCGAGGAAGGCGTTTCACTCGGTCGTCCAAAGAGAATATCACAGGGCAAACGTAGCATTCGACCAAAAAGCATTTCCGCTGGAGTCAACCCGGTAACCTCATGTTCCGCGCTCCTATAAGCCAAGAGGAAGAGTGGCAAATGCGTATCGCAATCTGTCTGGTTCCTCGAAACAAATAAAGACAGATGATTTAAAATTGTTCGATTAAATCTCTCGACCATGCCATCGGACTCGGGATGTAGCGCGGTCGTTCGGGTCTTCAGAATTCCCAAAAGCTTGCAAAGCACTGTAAAGAAGGCAGAGTTAAAATTCGTACCTTGATCCGAATGCAATATCATAGGCACGCCATAACCTGAAATCCAGCTTCGTACGAGTTCTTCAGCTACAGTCGAGGCTTCCTGGTCTGGAATGGAAATTGCCTCAGGCCACTTGGTAAAATAGTCCATTAATACTAGGACGTATTGATTACCTTTTGTTGTTACTGGGAAAGGTCCTAGGATATCCAAAGCCATTCTTTCGAATGGTGTGACCACATTATAGCGTTGCAAGCGACCTTTAGTCCTTGTTTTAGGTCCTATTCGCGCTCCGCAAGCGTGGCATTCTCTACACCATTTTTCAACGTCGGCACGAACTCGATCCCAATAAAATCGCTCTCGTGTTTTGCTTAAAGTTTTCATGACTCCAAAATGCCCTCCACTTGCGCTGTCATGAGTCTCTCGCAGAACTTCCGGAATTCTACTCTTTGGGAGAATTAGTTGCCATCGACAGGATCTTCCATCATCACTCTCCCACCTACGGTATAGAACACCGTCCATAAGATGTAAGGAGTCCCAAAGGGCCCAGTATCGTTTTGTTGCAGGACTCTCCGTAGCGATTTCTTGCCAAGATGGTCGATCCGCCGACATTAGTTTCTTCTCTAGAATTGCTTTAATAGCAGGATCTTCTAGCTGCGCCTTTTGGATCTCACATGAAGACCAGGGGTCTACACATGTCGTTGTTAAAACTTTTACGGAAGTATCTGTCTCTATTCCGAACTTTTTCTGGGCATTAGAGCAATGTTTGCAGCTTTCCCTACATGGTCTTCAAGAGAGGGTATCTGCATTTCCGTGAGAGGTTCCTTTGCGATGCTGGATTTCGAAATCATACTCCTGAAGTCTTTGGATCCAGCGAGCTATCTGGCCTTCAGGTTCCTTAAAATTCAAAAGCCATCTTAAAGAAGCATGATCAGTCCGCAGAAGAAATTTCTGTCCATAGAGGTAGTGATGGAAATGCTCTATAGATTTAACAATAGCCAGTAATTCTTTACGTGTGACACAACAATTTCTTTCTGGCTTACCCAAGCTCTTGCTGAAGTAAGCGATGACACGTTCCTCATTTCCAATGTTCTGGGATAGCACGGCTCCTATTCCTTCATTACTAGCATCTGTATCCAAAATGAAATCTTTGTCAGTCCGGGGGTAGGTCAAAATAGGAGCAGATGTCAAAGCCTGCTTTAAACTATTGAAAGATTTCTCACATTCTTCTGTCCAATTAAAATTTGATTTAGCTTCATTTAATTTATGTAGAGGTCTTGCTATTGTGGAGAAATTTTTCACAAAATGACGATAATAGGTGCAGATTCCAAGGAAACTTCTGAGATCGTGTACCGTCTCTGGACGAGGCCAATCAACTACTGCCTTAATTTTCCCTGGATCAGTTTTAACTCCTTCTGCTGAAATAACGTGTCCGAGATAAGTGACCTTCTTTTGGAAAAACCTGCATTTCTTGAGACTTAACTTTAGGTTGGCTTTTTGTAGCCTCTGGAATACTTTACGAAGGTTATTTAGATGTTCTTCAAATGTTCGCCCTACTATTATAATGTCATCAAGATACACTAAGCAGGCTTCAGACGATAGTCCACGTAATACTGTCTCCATCAGTCTTTCAAATGTTGCTGGGGCGTTACAAAGTCCGAAAGGCATTACCTTAAATTGCCAAAGTCCTTGTCCGGTGGTGAAGGCTGTCTTTTCTCCATCTTCATGTCGGACCAGTGGCGGTTTTTCGAACAGGTGTTAGAGGCGCTCGCCTCGTCTCTCGAGAATCCAGGAGGCCTCAAAACCCATTCGGCGTACACAGTCGTGCTAGCCTGACGGCGAATTTGCGACATTGGGTAGGAGGAAGGGGCCTCGAGTCAGTTTTGCGCCTGTGGCCTCATATTGTCAAAATCCGCCACTGGGTCGGACCTCAACTTGCCAGTATCCACTTTTCAAATCCAGTGTCGTAAACCATTGACTTCCATTCAAAGCATCCAGGGTGTCGTCTATTCGTGGCAGAGGATAACTGTCTTTGTTTGTAATTTCGTTTAGTTTCCTGTAGTCAACACATAATCGTGTTGATCCATCTTTCTTTTTAACAAGCACAATAGGCGAAGCCCAAGGTCCTGATGATTCCTCAATTATCCCATTGCCAACCATTTCTTTAACTAGATGTTCTGCTTCTTCTTTCCTTGCGAGAGGCAAACGTCTTGGGTATTGCTTGATTGTAGGATGGTCACCTGTATTAATTCTATGTTGGGTCATATTGCAACGGCCGACATCAGCGTCACAGGTCGAAAACAAGTCCTGAAATTCATTGAGCAATTTCCTTACTGCTGAACGTTGTTCTTCATTAAGTATTTGAAGATTCTCCAAGGTTGACTGTAGATGTTGTGCTCCAGAAAATTCTTGAGGACGAGCGACGATATCCACCACTGGTTCACAGGTCGCAATTACATCTTCTTTGTCCAGAATCTTGGGTTTATTGTTTAAATTCAGAACACGAATGGGGATGGCTTCTCTTTTTAAATCAACGAGTGTGGCCGCCACAGGGACACCTTTCTGAAAGACTTGGCTAGGAAAGTTCGTTACGGCATATCTGAACTGTCCAGGAACTTCGGGAACTCCTTGAATAAGATATTCTGATCTTTCTGGTATTATAGTTCTCTTTTTCGCCAATACGGAGCACGACTTTGAATGCTGTACACCGGCTGAAAACAGAGGAATTTCCTCTCCTCCTGTCCGTATCTCGTTCTTCTCCAGATCTACTGCAAAGTTGAATTTTTGAAGGAAATCCAGGCCGAGAATACAGGGATCGGTGATGTCAGCTACGTAAATTCTGTGATGAAATTTTCTCGAGCCACATTGAATGGATGCATCCAGTTTTCCGCGTACTTCCGTTTTTTCACCAGTGGCAGTCTTTAAAGAAATGTTAGGAGCCGTGTAAATAAGCTGTTCCTTCAATTTTTGTGCCAAATCTGTTCTTAAAAGAGTGACGTTTGCACCTGTATCCACCAACATCAAAGACTGGATACCACAAATAGATCCTTCCAAGTAGAGTCCATTTTTCTTTCCGCTAAGTGAGGAGACTCTCGGTTCTTCTTCAGAGGCTCTATTCAGAGAAGGTAGCCTTCGCCACGCAAGACAGCCATTTGTTAGTTTTCCTGGTTCGAAGTAATTGCCTGGCACTCCCTCTGCACGTGCCCCTTCTTGTTGCACTTCCAGCAAGTGACGTTCGGGTTTCGCCGAGGAGTGTTCTTCCTTCCAGAAACACTACTGTTTAGTAATTTTTCCAGCCTGTTGAAGAAGAATTCAAATTTATCATCTCTTTCTCTACTCGTATGGTCCTCCGACCCCATTGATCTGACGTGTCTGGATGTTTTGGAAACAGTTTTCGCGGCCTCATATTTCATACTATATGGCAGGGATGATTTCAGATGTTTTGCGTCCATCAATCTGGTTGAATGTTGCGTGTCTTCGTCTCTGATGGCGTCGACGAAGTACTGAGCTGCTAAACTTTCCCGAACATCCAGAGGGCACTCGGCGTAGGCCAGGCTCATTAGTCTTTCCACATCGGCAGTCAATTCTTGAAGGCTTTCTCCTAGTTTCTATCTTCTTGTTTTCAGTTCAGTTCTATAAAATTGAGTCAGATGGCTGTCTCCAAATCTGGATTCCAAAGCCTTCTCGATGGTTGTTAGATCTGTCAACTTATCAGCTGGAATTCCTTGAAGAACCTCCGCCGCTGATCCTCGGAGCGATGCCACAAGTTGACTGGCTTTCGCAAAGTCCGTCCATCCATTTGTAGAGCTGACGACGTCGAACTGAGTCTTGAAGACTGTCCATGATGTTTGTCCGCCAAATGTCAAGGATTTTATAGTCGGTCTGGTATGCATGAATTCTGGACTTGCCGAGAAACTGAATGGTCTATCCTCGAGTTCACTGAGCCTTCTCTCATTCTCCCCGACTTCCCTTGAACTTTGTGCTCCACCTCCTCAAACTTCCCTTTAACTTCGCTCTTCACGTCCTCGACCTTCATTTGAACTTTTGCCTCTACTTCATCAATCTTTCTCTGGACCTCACCCTTCACCTCGTCAATCAATCCTTTCATTTCTTCTTGTCCTTTCTCCATTCTCTCTTGTCCGGATCGCATCTCTTCCTTCCCAGCTTCCATTTTCTGCTCCAATCCGGCCTGTGCAACCCTCATCTCTTCCTGTCCAGCCTTCATCTCTTCCTGTCCAGCCTTCATCTCTTCCTGTCCAGCCTTCATCTCTTCCTGAACAGCCTTCATCTGTTCCTGTCCAGCCTTCATTTCTGCCATCATGGCAAACAGCTTTTCAAATTGTTTGTCCATCGATCTGGTCGAAGGTTCGGTCCCTGGCATTCACAGGAAAAATCAAAAATATCCCACTTCTGACACCAAATATAACAAAATTGTATGTGGGTGTACGTGACTGCAATACAATAAGCAGGACTTAAAAAAATAAAGCTCTTTATTTTACAAATATTCTAGTAAAAGAAACGTAGCACAAGTATTACACAGCACTAGTAAGAATTCACAACAGAGATTATCATTAAATCTCAATACAGCGCTCAAAGGGTTCTTATTAGCTCACCAGCTTGCTTGCTGATCAAAATCCAACTGACTCTTCTTGGCTTGAGAGCTTGCCTTTATACTTTTCAACAGGAAGTGACTTCATTACGTAGGAAGTGACGTAATCTCTAGAAAGTTCATGAAACCAGTAGAAATAGGTGGAAAGTTTGAGGTCCTTCTAGAAAATTCCCTTTGTCGCCAACTTTGCCGCCAAGTCTAGCATCTCAGGGAAACGACTTTATAGCTATGTAACAGTATTGTATAAAATGATATAATATTCAACATCTCAAAGAATAATTGTTCCAATCGAGTTTTTTGAAATAAAACCTCCAGTTGAGTAATATCCTGAGTTAAAATGAAGATTCTTATGAAAAAACATTGTTTTTATATTATTTGTGAAAATTTAGTATCTCGGATATACTGATACATACAATACAATATTTTGTTACGGTATTCGGTGTTCCTCGGTATTCATAATATTGTATAACATTGTGCGAATACTATATGATATTTCTGTGCTACTCGGGTAATTGACGATGAAGTTTTTAGTTGCCGGCGTCTTATTAAACACAATTTGGTTTGTGTGATATCGAATTCAAGAGTTTTCCTGGTATTAAGATAGACGGTTTATAGAAAAAGTTGTTATCCTTCGATATTACCTCATTTTGGTTCGTGTAGGTGCCAATAATTCCTCCGAGCTTCTAAGGAAAATTGTGTGAAAATTTAATCGCTTGTTTGAAACCATCTATATTTTAAGTCCTAAGATCCAGATGAAAATTTCAGCATTATCTTGTCGTGTACCAAATTGTTTTCGTGATGGGATTGTATCCGCACAGTCCACTGCAGCAGATGACACTTTTCTGTCGTCACGCAATACAAAAATTAAGTTAATTAATGCAGAGTTAATCTACTTGTATTTTTTAGGGAATGAGTAATTTTCAGATATTTAAATTATTACTCATTAATGTAAATCTGAGTTTGTGATCTTTTAAATAATTCTCCAATTTCCAGTTCTTTTAATTTGTGGAAAAAGTGGCAAGTTCTTCTATAAGAATTGTTACAGAAAGACCATAAATGGGAAATTATATTTCCTCAGAATGTTCGTCAGGCAGATAAGGTTAGTTCGAAGTTTTTATTTGTAACTATGTTTACCAAAAAATTACTTATGCTTCATTAAAAAAGTATCGTAAATTTCAGCAAGTTTATGCATGATATCGTAACTGGTAACTGAATGGCTTTAGTGACAGGTAACATTATTATTAAATTGCACAACTTATTATCTGTGACCAATGTAAGTTAATGATATTCATATAAGAAAGTATGCATACTCAGGAAACTGCCTTATTATGTTATATTAGGAAAGTGATGATTCATCTGTACTTCGAAACTCAAGGGTGATGTGGAAAATGTTACAATATCACTTGCCATTGAAATGTAATACAACAAAGGAGATGAAAAATGCATGTAAAGATTTCGTATTTTAGATTTTCTTTAAGTATAAAAGTACTAGGGGGCTCTGCCCCCTGCTCGCTAAAGCCCGCCAACCTCCAATTAAAAATTGCTTTTTCAACCAAAATTTGAAATATGCCCTCTATACAGTGAAATGTAATTCAGAAAAGCTTCCCCACATGTGTACATGCTTATTCCAATAATTATTGAGTCAAGAAAGATATAGTGTTTTTTTCAGTGTAGTCATTTGTGTTTTATATCTCAGAAAACTCTAGTTTTCGTAGAATGATATAACACATCTCACAACCTTTTAGGTAAAAAAGGACAGTTTAAAGAAAAAAAGTGGCTTCAGACATGTTCATATTAACTATTCAAAATTAAAACCCATGATAATTATTTACCTTCACCTTTTAATAATTGATAAGATAGCTTTTTTTTCAAAAATTTCCAAAATCCTTGCTTTTTACAACAAAATTTTAAACATTCCCACTTTTCAATTAAATATTGTCCAGGAAAGCACTCCCACTTAGATACATGTTTATCCCAATAATTATTTAGTCAAGAAAGATATAGTGTTTTTCTCAATGCAGTCATTTGTGTTTTAAATCTCAGAAAATTCTTGATCGTCTCTTGTCGTAGAAAGATGTAACCCATCTTGCAAATTTTTAGCTAAAAAAGGACAGTTTAAAGAAAATAGTGGCGTGAAGCATGTTCATATTACCTATTCAAAATTAAAACCCTTAATAATTATTTACTTTTAGCTTTTTATATTTAATAAGATAGCTTTTTTTCAAAAATTTCCAAAATCCTTGCTTTTTTAAACAAAATTTTAAATATGCACTCTTTTTAATGAAATATTACACAGAAAAGCTTCCCCAATTGTGTGCATGATTATTCCAACAATTATTTAGTCAAGAAAGATATAGTGTTTTTCTCAATGTAGTAATTTGTGTTTTAAATCTCAGAAAATTTTTGATCGTCTCTTGTCGTAGAAAGCTGTAACCCATCTTACAACCTTTTAGCTAAAAAAGGACAGTTGAAAGAAAATAGTAGCTTGAAACATATTCATATTAACTATTCAAAATTAAAACCCATAATAGTTATTTTCTTTTAGATTCTTAAAATTGATAAGATAGCTTTTTTTCAAAATTTACAAAATTTTTGTTTTAACCAAAATTTTAAATATGCACTATTTTTTTATGAAATATTACACATAGATTTTTACAACAAAATTTTAAACATTCCTATTTTTCAATTAAATATTATGCAGAAAAGCTTCCCCACTTGTATACATGCTTATTCCAACAATTATTTAGTCAAGAAAGATATAGTGTTCTCAATGTAGTCATTTTTGTTTTAAATCTCAAACAAATCTTATTCTCGTATAATTATGTAACCCATCT
>BGPR01026888.1:8384-21166 GCA_013235015.1 Araneus ventricosus | reverse complement strand
GCTTTAACTTAAATCAGCACAGAATAAAATTTTTTAGCCTCAAAAAATTTATTTGTCTTCAAATAAAACTTACAAAGTAAAGCTGATTTCCTTTTAATGCTTTCACCTTAATAAAGAAGGAATAAAATTTTTTGGCCCTGAAAAGGGCCGTTTTATATATAGTGAAAGCATCAGGAACGTCCCCCATAAACACAATTAAATATTTCACATTTTGGAGCTATCACAGAAACAGATTCAAAAGATCGTGCTCTACGAAAACATAAATTGTACGAAAGCAGGTATATACATATTCAATACATTCATATATAAAATAATATACAACATTGAAGACTGTGCTTTACAAAAAAAAATTGTATCAAAGCAGGTATATTCAATCCACTCAGATATAAAATAATATACAACATTGAAACAAATTAAAAATGGAATGCAAAAAAATACACTTGACAATCAATCACAGAAAACTTCCTCATAAACACAGTTAAATATTTCACATTTTGGAGCTACCACAGAAACAAATTCAAAAGATCGTGCTCATGATAAGCCAACATAGAGTTGTCCATGACTAAAAACCGGCTCATTGAGCACCAAACATATCTTTTCAAAAGTTTGGCCTTGCGACTTATTAATTGTCATGGAAAAGGCTAAACGAATGGGAAATTGCATACGTTTAAATTTGAAAGGCATGTTAGTCTGAGATGGAATCAAAGGGATTTGGGGAATGAGAAATGTCTCTGTACCATCAATGGATTTTGCCTGAATAATGTTTTGCTGCAATTTTGTGATAATTAGGCATGTACCATTGCATAATCCTTTAGAGGGAGCTAAAATTTCTCAACAGCATTATAATGCAACCTATTTTCAACTTTAACTCATATGGAGGCAAACCAGTTGGTGTCAAAGAATTTAAAAATTCTTCAGGAAATGTCAATTGATCTTGAGGATCTTCACTCATGATCATATCAACTGCTTTATAAACAGTTTCATTTCCCGGCATAAATTCCAACACTTTATTGTTGATTTCCATGGATCGCTCATTATTAACAGTAAGGATAGCTCGACCTTTAAGCTCCTGTGGGGTCACACTGGAAAAATCTATATCACTGTACAATTGATGTATAGGGTCTTGTATTGAAGGGTAGCATTGCAAAGGCAACTGAATCGTTGAGCTACTTTTTTTCTCTCCAATGTCCAACAACCAAGCACCAAAATCCCTTTCAGATTCAAGGGCACACATATTTTTTGTCAGATATAACTTATGAAATTTCAACCAAAGAGCGTGTTTTTTTTCAAGGAGCTGGCAACAGTTAATGTTCTTGAACCTCTTAAAATTACTGGAAGAACTTGGTGAAAATCTCCACCCAGTAGAATGACTTTGCCCCCAAACGGTTCTTTACATTTTGTGAGATCTTGTAAAAGTCTATCAACAGCTAAGAAAGCATGAACATGTGTCATGGGTGCTTCATCCCACACAATTAATTTTGTTTTCAGTTACATGTCAGCTTCTTTTGTATTAGGCTTCAAATTGCAAGTAGATGTTGCATTTAAATCAATTGGAATTTTAAAAACAGAATGGGCTGTTCTCCCCCTTATTAATAGAGTTGCAGCAATACCTGTAGATGCAACAGGAATAACATCATCACCTCTACCACGTATTGTGTGAAGCAAAGTTGAATAAACAAAAGTTTTTCCTGTCCCAGCAGGACCATCTAAAAAATAACACTTGGGTGTATCTGCAGCTTTGTTGTACACTGCACTTAATAAGATTTCCACAACATTCCGCTGTTCACTATTTAACTGCATAGTATAACTATTAGCTTTAGCCTGCTCTTCACAACATCAAAGTTCACTCTCTCCAAGACACTTGCAGGCAAATCTACAGTTGGTAGATGCAGTTTTTGGAGACTTAAATTGTAGGATGTAAGCAGCTCCTCAATATCTGCAAGTGCATAGTGAGGTCCAGTCTGCTCAGAATAACGATGCACAAAGTCCTCACAAAGTGAAACTTGATGTTGCACCCATAAATCTGGAACATCCTCCACTTCTCCAAAGCCACAAATCATTGCGAACAGCATGCGCAACTGTCTCGGAGATTGAAATTGTGCAGTGTCATTCAAAGCATCATGCCACTGCTGGTCACCTCGAAGAAGTCCATACTCCTGACATGCTTGTTGAAATGTAATGCATCTTAATCCATTTACGGTCAAAATATCATCAAAACTAATGGCCCCAGACTTGCGCAGTAGTAGCAACCGCAAATAGTACCTCTCAATATCCAGTATACTAACTACTGGCAGTCTCCCAATAACATTTTGTCCACCACGTTGTCGCTTCTTCCGATTTGTGGTACTCTTATCAAACATATAATATTGTGGAATATCTGAGTAAGAAATGTTGTGAGCTGAAGGATCATTTTTGTTTAGTTCAAACCATGATGTTAGTGTTGTTTTTCTTAAAGCAGCTCGTTCAATTGCTTGGGCTTCTTGACCGTTTTGGTACACAATCGGCTGGTGCTGTGGTAAATGCACAGCTAAGCGCACTACAGTATGGGATTTATGCGACAAATTAAATTCATTTAAACGCCACATGGCTTCAGGTGTACTAACATACCTACCTTCAACAAAACTTAAAATTTCATCATGATCCAGAGCACCTTCTTTTTGTATTTTGACCGAGGCTGCATCATGTCCTTTGTATACATATTTATATAAGTATTTGACACTTTTAACTGAGGCACAAACTTCAACATTAATATGTGTATTAAATTTTTTAAGCAACCAATGATTATATGGGACAACCCATCTGTTATCGATGGAATATTTCCCTACTTCGACAGGTTCAGTGGCTCTTCTGCGATAAATAGGGTATCCATTAACATTTTCCTCTGTATCATCCTTGAATTGTTTCGGAAAACTTTTGCAGCACTGTCCATCTCTCATGCATGGAGAATTTATATTTATAGTTCCACATGGGCCATGTACCATGCATTTTGTCACAATTTGGAGGAGTCTAAGATCAGTGCAAGGATCTGGAAGTTCTGCACTCACAAACTTGTCAATGTCATCTTTAGTGCGAATTTTGCTTTCTGAATCTAATGTTAGAAGAATGTGGGCATGAAGCAAATCTCGCTTTTGGAACTCAATAACATAAATATAGGTCAAAACAGTTCCAAATATTCCATACTTGCAAATACCTTCTAAAAGTTCTTTTAATTTCATATTAAATACACGTATAATAATATCAGGTCGGTCTTCAGGACGTTGTACTCCCTCCATGCAATTTAAAACTTCAAACCAAGATGGGTTGCAAGTACAGGTCAGAAAGAGATCTGGTTTACCAAACTTGCGTACCATAGCCATTGCATCTTGATAATTCTGTTGCATATTATGTGGACTCCCGTTCAGTTCGCTTTTGTTCATTTCGGATAATATATCCGACACAGCACGACTTAAATTCATTATTTTTACAAATTTCCAACTACTAAAAATAGTTTTCAATAAACGTGATCACACGAAGCGGCTTCGGACTTTCCGCGGATGTAAACAAATCAAACGTGCGAGCTGTTGCCAAACGGCGATTAAGAAATTCGACCTTTTTTTGTCGCCACGTAAGAGAATTATATATATAGATATTTTTATTGTTACACGGTGAGATCGGTTACAGCGTCACCTGGCGACAAACAACGGAGTTAGCGTTCCTATCTCGAAAACGGTACAAGATACGGGAAAAAAGTCAATTACAAAATTGTAGAGCGTCTTTGACTTAGTACGAAAAGACACCTTGTGCAAAGAACGGAATGCTTAAAATACACATTTGTTTGTCCGCATTTTCCAAGACATGGACAAAAGAAGAAAATGTTATATTTCGGGCAAAAATGACCCCATTATACGTTTTGTAACATATCTGGTGAAAATAAAGGTATCTTGTGATAACAAATTGTTTTGTTTTCTTTCTAACGTTTTTCTGGCATAAGAGTGTTGGAAATCGCGACCCAACAAATGCACATTTTACATGCTTTGTTCTTAGCATTATTGCGCTCAAGGTGTCTTTTCAAACAAAATCGAAGACGCTCTCTAATTTTGTAATTGACTTTTCCCCCGTATCTTGTACCGTTTTCGAGATAGGAACGCTAACTCCGTTGTTTGCCGCCAGGCGACGCTGTAACCGATCTCAGCGTGTAGCGCATGGTCATTTTACTATACCTAGACACCAAGTTGGTGGCAACAATTGTCGCCGTTCTGAAGTTAATGTAGGGTAGAAGGACTATCTATAGTGGACACGCTGTATATGGAGATATTATGCTATGCAAAGCATCAGTTACGAAATCTATTAGTTCATCATAAAAAAAATCTTTATTTCTTTTTATCATTCGTAGGGTAAAACTGGAATGTCAATATGTTTTGTCGTATTTCATAGAAAAAAATAGTTTAAATTTTAATTGATTTTGTTCAGATTTTTTTTTCACCGCATTTTAAAGATTTGCTCTTCATACATATTTGAGGAGTCTATTTTTTGTCCTGATAGAGAGAAAAAATTACGTAATAAAAAACCAGAAATAATTTTTTTAATGACAAATTGCGAAAGAATAAAATAATTTTTATCCGAATTAGATAATTGACTATAGAAAAACTTCTTTTGAAATTCAATAAAAGGCTATTATCGGTTCATTATGCAAGACAACAACAAAATTATTATACAAGTTAATAAAAATATTAGAAATGCATTAAAAAGAATGTTTAATAAATTGTAAAATATTCCTTTCAACTTTATAGCAAAATAGCATAAAATGTTTTAAATATGTAGTTTTTTATGAATATAGAAAAAGAAGAAATTTAAAAAACTACTTTTACAACATATCTATAAAAGACAAAAGTTCTATTCAATTTTTAGAAAGAAGGCGTGCTTAAATGAATTATTTATACTTTCTCATATACGAAGTATACAAAGGAAACATTTTGTTACGAAAATTGTCCTGCGTCTGTACGGTGAAAACAGTCCAACAAGCAGGATAACGGAGAATAACACTTTATTCTCGAATATTCCGGAAAACACGAAGCGCAGGTAACAGGAAAAACACAACTTGCACAGATTAGCAACACAAACTGACAGCAATTCACTAATAGGAACAGTAACAGCACTTTCAACACCGCTCGGCGTCTAACGGATTACTAGCTCGCACAGCGGTTAAAACTCCAAAGATGTTCGCACTCCAAAGGCGATCCCAGTCGATCAACACATTCAAAGTCGATCAGCATACTCTCACTGAATATTCATCTGTGATCCGAGCACGGTCCTTTTATAGTCTCCCAGACAGGTCGTGACGTCACATTGAATCATCTGAATAAACCAGATCTCGGTCCCTAATAGAGATATCAAGAAAATTCCAGTACTTTTGAGATCTCACACTTCGTCGTCAAATTTTTCGACAAGGTTGGGGATCAATGGCTCCATTCTCAAGGAATTCCCATACATACCCCTGTAGAACTCTCTTCCCAACCATAAGACTAACATTGTTGGGAAGCGACTTTCGATGTTCGTAACAATACATTGAATACACCTAGTGTTTTCCAGAAGTGTTAGGTAACTTTGGATGCTAATTCGATGTGATTATGAAAGTTAACTAATGGGGAGTGGACTGAAGTTATGCAGGAACAGAAAGAAAATGACATTAAAGCAGCTTTTCCAAAACTCTATTTCCTCCCGTACTCTTTGATTAGTTTCTTTATTTCTGAGCATCGTCCAATCCCCTCCCTCAACCATCCTGTCCTCCCACTGGTGTGGTGCGAAAGTTTGGAGAAGGGGCTTCCAACTCAGGCGTCGCCCTCGTCAAATGACCGCGGTCCAAAATTACGAAGTCCGTTCCAAAATAGCCCTCGTGTTGTTTAAAATAAAGGGATGTTAAGATAAAAACTCTAAACTAATAAGCTAAACCCTCAACCATCCTTTCACATAACGAAGCTTTTAATAATAATGTGAAAGGCTTAGATTAGCGTAAGAGTCAAATGACTCGATTTAACTTACTAATATTAGTAGGCTTTGTTTTTAATTTTGAGTTTTATTCCAATATTTTTAAAGATAGTTTTGGTCCGCATTCTAACAAATTATAATAATAACTAGTAATTTGACCTGTCCTTACGGACATACAAATTTTGAGCCACCAACATTTGTGGAAAACGCCTGCAAATTCGATATTAGAGCACAAAAATTCGACACAAGGTACCTGCTTCATAAGATAAAGGCTGAAACAACCTATACACAATTTCTTATGGTATTTTCAAATTTTCCTATACACAATTTCAAACTTTCCTATGCACAATTTCTTGATTAATAACTAAATAATTTTAAAATAAAATACTAATAATAAAGAAAATAAGAAAAAGAAAGGATACACGAAGCCGCAAATTAACACAGTACCGTACAGCAAATAAAAAGTAATAAACAAAGATAGTCGCGGCTAGCATACAGGGACGCGTATTTACAAAAAATAGTTAAACATAGAAAAATAAATAAAAAATAAATTAAAAAATACCATATAATTTCAAAATAAAAATCAGTCTAATAAATGTTAACAGCATTGAAATAGTTTCGCGTTGACTTATATGAAAGCTAGCAATTACTCATCGTGATAACCAACTATTCACATGAAAGCCGATTTCAATGCGATCCTTGAGCCCGTTCCTGGAGATAAAATTACTTTCAAATGAAGACAGATTTAATCGCGTGTTTGGAGCTGCTTCAAGCTTACTGCTGTATTCGTCATTAATGTGAGCGTGAGATGGGTATGTGCTTTCTCCAAGCTCTGTGTTCGCGAAAGATATTAATATTGTTACGAAAATCGTCCGGTGTGTGTACGTTAAAAACAGTCCAACAAGCAGGATAACAGAGAACGACGCTTTATTCTCGAATATTCCGGAATACACGAAGCTCAGGTAACAGGAAAAACAGCACTTGTACAGATTAGAAATACCAGCAGACAGCAAATCACTAACAATGACAGCAATAGCGCTCAGCGGCTCACAGCTGACCAATTCTCAAACCGAACAAGTCTCCAAACAGTCTTCGAACTCCGCAGACGTTCAAAGACGACTGTCTCATCTCAGAAACTCCCGGGTTTTTATACCTTTCCTGACATGATGTGACGTCACATAGAATCATCTAGTAAATTCTGTATATCTCCGCCCCTAATAGAGATATCGAGAAAATTCCAGCTTTTTTGAGGTCCCTCATTTTGTCGTCAAAATGGTGTCCAAGGTTGGGGGTCGTTGGTCTCCATTCCCCGATAGATAGTAAGAACCTCTGTAGATGTCTCTTTCCAACCATAAGACTAACATTGCGGGAAAGCGACATTACATGTTCGTAACAATATTTTATCAATTTAACCCTTTCTCTTGGTAGCTTGGTCTGGGCTCTCTTGGTACTAATCTTTTACTTCTATCCAGTAGGCATTAAGACTTGCATAATTTACACTTTTTACACGAATATTTGGGAAGAAAATTCTGTAAGTTTATTTTTCGTTTTATTTCCTTACGTTTTATGTTTTTCGCCATCAGCAACATTATTTCGCGTACCCCTAACTAATTCATCTCGTACCCCGAGGAGTACGCGTACCACAGATTAGGCACCTCTGCAATAGAGGATTGCGCAATTCAAGCACATCGACGAAGAGAGAAGAAGCCGGTATTTTTTACTTTCACTGAGAGAAGACCATTATGTATAGGGGAAATTAGGGATACTTGACCACTAAGGATACTTGACCCTACACCATTTTCTCAGACTGTGAGATGATTGGTAATTTGTGTGTGTCATCCCTATTTGACCTTTGTTCAAATGGTCTAGTGGAGAGGATTTCCATTTCAATCTGAAAAGCCATCGTGGATGGTGTGTAATTAAATTTGTTTTGCGGCCCAGAAGTAAATTTCCCCCTTTTCATTTCACTGTGGACTGGAAGTTTTCTCTTTGAAGATTTGCTGAATTTAAATACATCTGAGTTTTAAACATACTTCAATCTATAATTTGATAAAAGAAGTTTTGCAATATCTTAATTCTAAGTGGTTTAATCTTTAGATTATTTAGAAAAAGTCAAGTTCGGAATACTTGACCATAGCCGTTTAGAGATACTTGACCCCACCTAAAAACTTTACAAAATAAGAATTGATATATAAGTAGGTATAATTTGATATTTACTGCAGCTTCGATTTTCCCAGCCGACCGAAGTACATAGTGTGGTTGGGATCAACTTTATGTTGTGGTCGAGTTTGTCGCCAATATGGCAACGTCAATTCCTTGATTATCGGCATAATGTCTGGTATTTTTTAGTAGTTAAATTTTTATGTCAAAATAATTGTTTAAAATAGTTTGTAAATAATTAATTAAAGAATAAAACTTCTTTTTCGTGTGATAATTTCAAATAATACAAAGAATTATTTTAGTGAGAATTTTATAACGAATTTAAATTTATTTAATCCATTTTTTCCTCGCTTGTAAGTAAAGGATTTTTCTACAATTATTATTTTAATAAAAATCTTTTGCTCGAACTGTTTGTCATCGTTTCGTTTTATTTGCGTTTCGCCATTTCGGTTGAGTTCGTCTCTTTGTTGGCTTGCATTTTCTCGTAGAATCTATTTTTCTTCTTTTGCTTTTGTTTCAATTATCCGAGAACCGAGTAAGTCTATTTAGCTTTTCCAATTTCTTGTTTTGTGCAAAATATTTCAGATCCTTTCTTTTCATTTTGGTGCTATTCTATTCTAATTTTTCCAAACCGACAATTCCTCAATGCGCTAGTGGCGTTGCTAGTTCCAGTAACGTCACTTTAATTTTTATCATTTAATTACATCAATATTTTAATTGTTTATTTAATTTTGAACTAATTTAATTTATTACCTAGAATTTTATTATTTACATTTGAGCATTGTAGTTGCCCTAATTTTTAATATAAGTTTCATTAATATCTTTTAAAAATTAAGAAGATTTCCATTACGTAGTTTTTGCCTAATATCTGAATTTCGCGTACATACAAATTATCGAAAGTAGTACTCTTTGTATGTAGGGGGAAGTATCCCTAAGGTTAAGGATACTTGATTCTAGATGATTTCGTGAAATATATTTATTTCGTGTTTAAATAACATATCAGTTTAGCATAAGTGAATTCTCAATCTTAAAAACATATCCTTTTATCATGGTAACTATCAAAATATTCGAGAAATATAAGAAAAATTAAAAATAGGGTCAAGTATCCGTAGTTTCCCCTAGAAGCTATTCTCCTGAGATATAGAGGAACTCGATATAACCTCCTGCTTATTAATTTTCTCCATGTAAATACTGAAACAGTAATCGGATCATAACGGTCATTTCATTCATTCTTTTATGGGGAAATAGTAAAAGGATTAAATATAGACAAGAACTAAGGATAATTTAATATAGTATGAGTTAGGTATTAATTCCTTTGTCAGCCTGATTTGTTAATTCTTCCATTGTATCCCTTAGCTTATGAAAAAGTCCTTCACTTCTTCGGAATATGGCTTATTATGGTTTCCTACGGTATTTTGCAAATTAAAAGGACACATTTCAAAAATAATTAAAATAAACTAATAATGTTCCTACTGCTTTTTTTAAATGAGTGAGCAAATAAAAATGTTTTTTTTTCAGATAGGTGGCGCACCATTACGCAGTTCTAAATTTCCTACAGCGAGAGATTTTCACACGCAATTGTTACTGATCAGCAGAAGCCGATGCGCGTTTTCCGGTTTTCTTTTTAAATTTTTCTTGAATATCTCGAATGATATACAGTTTTCTAATTACAATTGATTTAACAAATTAAGGAGCGTAAAATTCCCTACAAATGCATGCTTTTATTTTTCTTCTAGTTTTAATAATTTGGCTCTCAACAATGGGAGATGTCCAATAATTTACGACTACCTAGACCACCAGAACGACACGTTACCTATCTAAAAAACTTTTTAAAATACTCTCTCATTTAAAAAAAGATGTAACATTATTAGTTTTTTTAATAATTTTTGAAAGATGTCTAATAATTTATGACCCCCTGTACTTTGTTCATACAATCTTAGTGCAATCATTAATGAAGAGTTTAAATTAGGAAAAGAATAAACGCAACATAAGTTTGTTATATTAACACTTGTCAGAAGAGATGCATACTGATTGGCTTGGGATACACTGAGAAGTTTTATTTCAAGCTTTTCAAAATGTAATGATTATTTCATAGTTTTTCTAAATTAATGAAAATCAGAAGTAGCAGTTGAAAAATAGAAATGTGTAGTTATTATAAGAAAGAGAAACACAACAACACAAAGTGTTTGAAGTACAAGTTTTTATGATCACAGATAAGACACCAGGAAAACATTAGTAACAGAACATTGTAGAATATATAAACATCAAACAACATTGAAATTGTAAACATGATATAAACTTTAGTTGTTGTTGTAAGGTAGCTACTCCAGTTGACAACCTATGAATGCTTTTACACACATTTGGGACAGAATTTTACATTGTATAACTTCTGCATCTTTTCAGTTTATTATTTTACACGAATTTTAGACACTCTCACAGCGATAAAGAAAAGAAACTTACTATGAACTGTAGTACTTATTCTCGTTTTATTTAAGAAATAAAACAAGAAAATTATTAAGAGCAATATTAAGAGCATATCTGAAATGCAAATACATCATGATAGACATTGTATTAAGAAATTCAACGTTATGTTCAGTACAGTTCTTTTACTTAGAAAATTATAAAAAGAAAGTTACATTTCAGTTACTAAATATTTAATATTCAAAAGTGTAATATTTCTTAATGTTTGTTACATTTATTAAAAATGTATCCAGATCTGATTTTACTAAATAATGAGCATAATTCACAGATTATTTTGTGTATGCAATATTACTGTGTTATCGACAATAGCAACTATATTATCTATGCAAGCGGCAATTAAAAAGCTTAGTTAGCAATTTTTGTTTAAATATAAATTTAAATCTTAGAAACTAAAGGCTTTTATTATCTTTTTTCCCTGAAATCATAATTCATTTCAGTATATTTTCAGTTTGTTTCGATTTGTTTCGTTAATTAGAAATTTTGTATTAATACGACAGTATGCTCAGTTTCGAAATCTTGAAATCAACATCTGATATTAATGCAAAAGTAAAAATAAAGGTTAGAATTTTGATTGAGTTTGAATAATTTCTTTATACATTTTTGCAGAGTTTTAACAAAATACCATAAATGCTCATTTAGTCAAAGTACAAATTTTGTAATATATCCCATATGGTTGCCTATGAAAGTTAGACACTGACTAGAAATTGCGATATTTTCAGGATTAAAGTGAATCAACTTTAATCAAAATAAAATAGAAATTACTAAAATTTCTTAAGAAAACAGAATACACATTTAAAGTTTATTAAAACTGAGCTTGCCTCTTTGTACATAGACAATATCATTTCAAATTGATTTAACTTGATTTTGGCGTCTTCCCATGTATGGATTTATCAACGAACTCTTTAAATGGATTTGTCGGAATAGACAATTATATTATTAGAGAAGAAGTTTCAATAATTTTACTTTATTTAAATGTTGAAAAATTGTCAGGAGCAAATGAATTTTAGCAGCAAATAAAAGATGATAAATCAGCAATGACTTAACTAAAATAAGGTCAATATTTTTTCTTAAATTTTCTTCTATATGTTTATAAGTATCTGACCAGCTACTGTTTTATAAAATACATATAGTCTGACCACGGATTCCGAAACTACCTCTTTTGGACGATTCCACACCGGAAAGGGGTGTCAGGCAATGAGTAATATAAGCGCATTTTCGGAGTTCTTTGTTAGATCACGCCCAGTAAAATGTAAACATCACCCTTCCATTTTTCACTTACCCCTATTTTGATGAAAATAACTCCGCCTGGCGCGTGCGCAAAAGCGTTGAAGGTTTCCGAATCCGTTGCTAAACAATACCTCTAAGTGAACAAATAATAACTTAGAGCGAATGCTTCAAGAATGAAAAAAACATTATAAAGTTTACCGGTTTTCCACAAAGCGAAAAATTATCGTTTCGATGTATTTCTTTTGTTTATTCCCGAAGCAATTTTTTATTGTGATCTGATAGATATTAATGTAATACACTGAATTTATTTTTGGAAATTTTAGGCAATTTTTTTTTGTTCGTTTAGCAGATTCAGTTTTCAGTAGATTTCTTTATAGAATCAGAAATCTTCTACGATATGAAATATTTCAAATATTGCATTTAGTACAACCCTTAATCTTGTAAAATCCTGAATTGTGCATATGTTTGGATGAAATTTGTTTTAGAAATTTAGTTATTCGAATATTTAAATGATAGTTGTGGGAAATGCGAGGCAACACAATTGTTATTTTATGATTGAGCATGTTGAGAACATATATCAGCTATTAATGAAGTGATAGACAACTAGGACTCCCAACAACACATATAAAATGCTTTTAAAATTCTGTTTCATAGTACAAGATACGTGTAATAATTCCATAAAAATACATGCATTAATTTAGAACGGCATTAAAATAAATGCATTTTAAATTTTTAAAGTTTGGGAAATGCAGCTGGAAAAATTACTTTAATTGGAATTCGACACGAATGATTCGATTAATTCTGTAATTACACAGTTTAAGATCACAAAATCCATTGATAACATCATCCAGAATACTTTGAGTTTTATGATTTTTAACCCTTTATATACTGACGGTACTTAAAAGTATCACTTAAATCACGCTTATATCTTCGTAATATGAACATTTTTC
>BGPR01026887.1:0-21167 GCA_013235015.1 Araneus ventricosus | reverse complement strand
GCAGCAAGTCACAAATTGCGATTAGAATTAGATTGTCTCGAGAACTCACCTAGCAAGTTTCTTGCCGATGATCGCACGCTGAAGGGCATTGAAGCACTCCTTCGATCCACTCCAAACAACTCTATGAAAGCGACGAAGAGAATGCCGGATATCCTGCCCAATCCGGCCATTATGAAATTGATGACGCAGGCGGCGATAGCCACTATCCAAGCGTAACCACCGTCTGGTCCTTCCACCTTCCGTTCTTTCTTTCCATCAACTCCAGCCATCCTAGACACAATACAGAAACTTGAGAAAGTCTATTTAGTTTTAGTTTTACACAAGAGACAAAGTTGCATCTTGTGCTACCCATCTTGTCTTAACGTTTTAAATTAGTTTCATTAGAGATTAAAAGGAAACAACCTTATTACAATCAAATTAAAGAACACAGCACGGCGAAATGAAAAATATAACCAGCAATCAACGAAAAACCCTCGCTTATTAGGCGCTAACGTTAGTATTAATCCAACTAAAAAACTAAACTTTAATAAACTAGCATTCTTGCGCTTTGAAACTAGCAAGTTTATCAAATTCGTATATACTGATAAAACAGTAGTGGATAAGTTCTCACTCCAGATAAATAACCAAAACTTGGTAAATCTTCAGAAGGGACACACTTGACTCAAACTAGCAAGTTTAAGAATTATTAAACAGAGCAACTGAAATCCAGTACAATTCGTAGAAATTAAGGTTCGCATTACATTACAGTCGATCCTATAGCCTTTAATTCGAGGTTGCGGAATTTGTCGTTTTCTATAATATAACCGGCCTGCCGAAATTAAAATGAACTCGTGGATAGTTTGATCCAGTGAGAAAGCTCGGCTGGTTGCCGGGTAAGAGTTTATAATTTTAAATCCTCCCCATTCATAATCCTATCCAGTATTGCAGTGCACCGGAGCAACTGAATTCAAAACTTCGTTATTCCATCTTAGATTACAGACTCCATATTAATAACACTTGTACGAGTCTTGTTTCCTCATCTTAAAAGAAGGTTATACGAGAGGAAGATTTCAAGTACTCACTAGATACGATTTACCTTAGACTCGGTTAGCTAAATGAGATATTTACTGTAGAAAAGACTTTCATATTGAGAGGGGATAAAAATTGAGGGCATCTCCAACTCAGTTACACAGCATTTAGACAATACGAGAAACTTAAAATATTACGCCGCTATAAAGTAAACAAGAATATTAATAAATGTTCAACTTACTCTACGTGTCCATTTTCTAAACAACAAATTGCTGCCATTATTCACAAGTTTATCAAATTCGTATATACTGGTAAAACAGTAGTTGATAAGTTCTCACTCCAGATAAATAACCAAAACTTGGTAAATCTTCAGAAGGGACACACTTGACTGAAGGTTGACGATCCGATGTTGGATTTTATAGTGATTTCTTCACAACAGTTGCCAAATGATTCTCGAAATACCGTTTGACGTCACAGAAAATGTCACTTTAATATTCATATAGATGTTCTATTTTTTAAAAAAATTTGCAGGACAAGTGTTTAATATAATGAAGAATATTTTATGATATTCAGACTTTTATAAATTTGCCTTTAAAATAAGCCTAAAATTTTTCTATAAGGCTTTCATAATGATTTTATAATGGCTAGTTTTCTGTTTGTTTAAAAATACATTGCTTTTGGACTCCTGTTTTGAAGATTCCATTCACTTAGCATAACACTGGAATTACGTAGTCACCGCATTTTAATGTAAATAAACAAAACAGAAAACTCATCCATCGGATGTAGAAATCAATAACATACCTGAGTTATGGATGAGTTTTCTGTTTTTTTTTTTACATTAAAATGCGTGAACTACGTAATTCCGGTGTAATGCTAAGTCAATGGAATCTTCAAAGCGGAAGTCCAAAAGTAATGCAAATAAAGTCAAGGTTTTAAATATATTTAAACAAAACAGAAAACTCGTCCATAGGTATAGGCACCTTTTGCTATTGGAATTGCTGAAAGTCCTATAATATAGTTCAGTTTTCAAACAAAATTTAGAAAAGCATTCTAAATCATGACTGATTACATTTGGTTCTAAATTTTGCAAAGCTAATTTAATTTTAATGAGCTAAATACATTTAAGAGAACTGTATCGTATCTCGATCCACCTCAATGGAACAGTGGCTAGTTAAACAAATCAAACTCACAGTTCACACAAATCTGATGTGTGCATGAGATTAGCACAGGCTTAGGTTCGAAAGAAACTAAAGATGGGGTAAGATATAGTGAGGATAAAAGTCCAATTTTGTCTACGTATTTCAGTATTTCGGACTCTAATTGGCATTACTTCACCAGTCTGCTCGATTTTTCGAACTAAATTTATAAAATTAACTTACAGCATATGAACAGTCTCAGAAGACTAAAAATCATTCAATATATTTCGTAGTTTTCATATTTTATCCGTTTTTCTGTTTCTACTCTGATAATCGTTAAAAAGGAAACGTTCATCAATTGCAATTGAGACTTGCAGAATCGACTATAAAACTTTTAAGGCTTTTGATCAGACCCTGTTGATTGCGAATCAAGCAAGAAAAATTACAAATGATTGGATTTTCTCAGCAGACACAATGAGCACAGGAAAAACGTACGGCATTTTGGAATCAGGATTCGAAAATTCCATAAATATAACAATCCGTGTTGTAATCTATTTGTAGAAAAGATGGCATAACAATAGTTTGTTACACAAACCTAGTGAAATATTAATATCTAAATGGATATATTTATAATGAATAAAATTTGGGTTTATGCAATCCTCTAAAACATATGCATTCGTTGAATAGCGAGAGTCGTAGTGGTATGATAGAAGAATTTCACGTTCAGGAGTGGAAGGTTCCAGGTTCGCAACACGTTTCCAACTATGATTCGTCTTGTATAAGGACCTAGTGCACCAGTAGCCTAGTGAGGGTAAGTGGCGCCCGGGTCATAATATGATTTTTTCGCCCTCCTTCGCCTATTCACCATCAGGGGTTTAGCTTGTGTTTACGACTGCCGGCGTATAGTATTTTTTCGGCCTTTATCGTATTTCACTTTAAAAAGGGACATAAACACGCTAACGTTTAGTCACACTGACCAGTGGTATAGCGAGGGTAAGTAGCACCAGGGGCAAGATATGATTTTTTCGTCTTCCAGGCGTCATCAGTGATTTAACAAGCGTAACCGGCGCCTGGGACATGGTATTAGTTTTATGCTCCCTTATCGTATTTCGCTTTAAAAAGAGACATAAACGCAGTAATGTTATGAATCCATGGTTCCCGGGGCATCTATATCCCTCTACTCCCCTGGTCTCTACGATACTGTTGTGCATGCGAGGTCTATCGTTGGGGGTCGAGCGTTTTCATGGTGTGATGTGGAATCTTGGTGTTAGCTCGTCATCTGGTCACCGTTCAAAATTGCGAGCTGCCTCCCAAAACTGCCAGTATCTCCAAATATGACATTAACAAATCATATTCTTGAGCAATGCATTTTTGTAATGCTAGACAATTATTGTCCGGGTTTTTCAATTCCGCCAACCTTTACCAAATAAAAGTCATCTCTACACCTGGTTATGGCCCGTTGGAGAGTGGCTCTTCTCGTTCTCCAACTTCGGCATATCTCAACTGCATCCAAATTTATTGTTTCGCTTTGTACTGTGACTTCGTAAAGCATACTTAATGCTCTTATTTATTGATTGGGTTTATCGTTATTTGTTGGATACAATCCAAAGACACGCATCAGTTTTTTGGTTTCAGCCGCAGTTTCTTGTCTTGGAAGAGTAGTGGACCAGAGTTTAAAGACTGGATTCCATATAAGATCCTTCTAGACGATGGGCCTGTTTCATATTAAATCTGGTTAAGTTTAGTTATATTACCGTTCCGTTTTGAAGCAACAAGAGGGCTATTTTGGGACGGACTTCGTAATTTTGAACCACGGTCAGATGAAGAGGACGATACCTGAGCTGGCACCTGCCTCTCCAAACTTCCACACCACATGGGGCTATGCATTCTACTTTTTGACCTTGATTTTATTTTTAGACTACAGAATTTTAATCCTTTTCCTCTCCCTTTGGCCATTTTCATCCTGTTTAGGACTTAAAAGTAATTTTTAACTTGCGCAGCTTTTACTCAAAAAAACATTATGTAATTGATGGATAGATATTCCCTATTACGCGGGACGTGAATTGCCGTTGACCGACGGATTTTCTTCCTTTCTATCTCAGAAGTAATTATTATTATTTAATTTATGTATTTTTAATTCAATGTTTTGTACAGTTTTTATTTGTGTTTTGTGTGCCGTGTGATGTGTAGTGTTGTTTGTGTGTGCTTTGTTTTTATATTGTGTGGTTTCAATCTTTGTCTTATTTATATATATGATTTATACTGCTTTTTCTGTGCTTATTTCTTGTTCAATACTTATATATATTTTATATATTTTTACTGTTCCTTGCTTGCCCGAGCAGTTCTTAAATTTATTGCGTTAGGGATATTTAAATATTTTATATGAAAAGAAAGAACCTTCATTTTGTCATTATCATTCACCACTCTTGGCGGTTGAGTACATGTAAATCAAGCTATTCTCTCCCCACCGAGGTGGGTCGAACCATGTTTATACTCCCAGCTCTCGTATTTAAAAGTACTGCCCCTGTTAGAGCAATGCCTGTATCATTTTATTGTATATAATAAATCCCGTTCTCCACATGCTGGTGGGGTGGCTCTCTCCCCGTTGGTCCTCTCCCGGCCTTGCACCCTTCTTGAGTAGGCCGGGCCAGGGTGGGTATTTTTGCATCCCACCAACGGGAGGACGTTTGGCCACTACGTATGATTTAGCGTGCAGCAGGCCCCATACACGGCGGGTCTTCGGTGGAATCGAGTTTCGAGCCTGGAGCCCTCCGGCCCCAAAGCCCAGACCTTACTACTAGGCCACCGCGGCCCCCACACATTAAATCTGGAGCAGTTGGTCAAACACCCTCAGATTAATGTGGTATGAAAGTCTGCAAAGTCGGGTACCATGCCAGATGTCATTGTAATCTGCCATTATTTAAAATAACAAAACAGATTTCGAATAGATTCAAACAATAATCAAATATAGTACTCCTTTTTGGATTTCGGTATTGGAGTTGTTGTAATGCAATGTCTTCAGACCAGGTTTGCCTTAAAATTACTTGATTTAATAAAGCAAGCTCTAGATCTGAAATGGGTTAGGAGTAGAAATCATTGTGAAGAAAAACCTCTTACAAATATACTCTTCCCCAAAAATTAAGGTATAATTTCTTTTTCATCTTTATTATTAAAAGAACGAAACTGAAGTAAAAAATGTGTTATATGAAAGATAATAATTAACTTAAATAACTTCTTATGTAAGAGTCTATGGTCGATCTGCTGTGATATTTTAGCTCAGTTTATATAGATTGACGTTCCGTTTAGAAGTAATACAGGGACTATTTTCTGGTAGATCTGGTGGTTTTGAGCCGTGGTCAGATGGCAATGTAATGCTACTTCTCGCTTGTGCGAATTGGATGTTTTGACGAAAAGGGGACGGGGTTCAAGATATTGTTCGACGAAAGTTCAAAATTATGAAATCCTTTCCATTACTATTCCTATATCTTCAAAATGGATTTTAATATTTTAATGAATAAAATTTAGTTTTTATTCTGTCGCATTCTTTTTAAAAATTTAGATTGCTCTGAAATATGTGGTGCAGATAATCTTGAGTGAATTTCAATGGAAATGATGAAAAATATTTTCTAAATGTTTTTCCTTATATGAAAATCTGAAAGAATGAGAATCAGTTTTTTTTTTTTTTTTTGGTTCAATAAAGTTTCTACGTACACTCATCCAAACTGCAAACCGGAGATTTTTATCTCTGGAGTCAGGGGTGTGTCGTAGTGTAAAGTAAAGTTACTATACCTATCTATTTATCTAGCAATAAAAATATAAAATATTTCAAATATTTATTAAAATTTGAGAAAATTTTACTATAACTTAATTGATATAATTGAAAATATAATTTTTTGAATTTTCAGATGGTGTACATTTTTGTACTATTTTATTCGCACTATTTTTTGTACTATTTATAATATTTTTAGAAGTTTTAAAGAGAAAGCTACAAAATCTCTGATAATTTTTAATTAATTAAAATTTTAAAGAAACGGCTTCGAGGCGCACATTCCCACTCTCCAAAGTATGTTTGCGCGAAATTTCGTAACTCTAGGTCTGGCGTTCTGCCCTATAGAGTGCCATCGCATATATATTCTGCTTTATTATTAGTAGACATGACAACAGTGTGGCTGTTTTTATCTCTATTAAAATAAAATTATTGTTTTAGAAATATAAAAACTTTCCACGTTTTTGCTTTCCAATTGCTTACACTTTATATTGTTAGTACGTAATAAAGGATCACCTATCCATTTGTGAGATGTGGGAAGTAAAATACATTGAAATATGTTCACGAAGTCAATATTTGCTCTCTTTATAAATAGTATAAAAGTAGAATTCTTTATATAGTTTCGTTTTACATTTTTTACTGATCTAACATAGTCATATTATTTCTATTTAAAAATACATTATTATTTGATAATAATTTTGACATATAATTTTTGAATTTTCAGATGGTGTAAAATTTTTCGGTTGTGTGTAGAATTTTTTTATGTACTTTAAAGAGACATTATAGAATAGAAGTTGTGACAAAATATCGATTGAATTATTGACTAAGATTTAGGTTATATCTTCCTGCCAGTCGTCCAGCTAATTATTCCTGACTTTTTCATGTTCTTTCGTATTACGTATTCTTAGCTCCTTGCCATACGATTTTATGTAACCTCTTAATTAGATGCCACCACCCATTTGGGATATTTTTTATTTCAATTTATTTAAGATGGTAAAGGATACTTGAGACATTTAAGCGTGTCCTGGAGATTTTTGGATTGAAAATTAATTGTTACGTTAACTTAAATACGGTTTTAAAAAGTAAAAATTCTGTAATTCGATGCACGCGCCATAGAAGTCATTGTTTGTTAAGGGGTTAAGCACAAATTCTAGTTGTATAGTTCGTACACTCATCATGCACTGATGATTGAAAATTCGAGAATTGTTATCGGTAGCGTTTTTCAATCTTTTAGCTTTTGGATCAAAGGTCTTGACTGGGTTTTGAGAACTTTCCAAAGATTCTTAGGAATAATATTTTAAAAGGATATAAGTTTTAAATAATTTATGAATATATTTTGCTTTCCGTGTATACATTGAAGGGAGTCATTTTATTTTTATAGGACAGAAATATATTTTTCATTATTTTGTTTCAATTATCAGATTTTTTATTTATGTTGTCATTCAGTATGACTAGAACATGTAGTCTGCAAATTGACAATAGGTTCAGACTTTCCACACTTTTTAAAAATTTACTATATTGTTTGTTCCATCGAATCTTCTTGCTTACTCGAATTCCTTTATCGAGTATTTGCACAAATGAGAGATATTTCTGTTAGTTTTTTATTAAGTAAGCTCATATATCAGCTAAATGTGTACAAATTATTTTATGAAAATCGTAGTTACAGTTGAGAATTGTGAATAACAAGCAAAACCCAAATCTTTTTTCACGACAGGAAAAAAGAAGACCAATAAAGCTAAGTTTTATTTACGGGAAATTCAACAAAGAGATTACAGAATATTTCAATATAATAATCTATCATTAATGTTTTTAATTATTAAAATTCTCACCGTAATTTAATAAATAATGAAAATTCACTAAATGCAAAATTCAAATGCTTCCTATCTAGAACAAAATTAAACAATTTTATACAAAAGAAAGTAATAAATATATAAATCTTTGATCATAATACAGTTTCAGTAGAATATTTATTAAAGGAACGTAAATATTGAACTAGAAAAGAAATGATAAAAATACGATGAAACAATGAAGTTATCTATTGCAGAAAAAAAATATTCATCTGAAATACAGCCGTATAAAATTATTTTCTGAGTTTGCAAATTTTTTATTAGTTATATCAAAATGAAAGTAATGAAGTTTAAAGTGATTAAATTCAGTTTTTGCAAGCATATCCTACTTTTCTAAAATAAATCTGGTTTTTTCCATGTTCCATTCTAAATAAACAATACAGTTATAATATATTTTTATTTCTAAAAGTAAGGCAAAGTTATAAAATAAATACAAGAAATAACAATAGTTCAAATTCAAATGGGAAACTTCACCTAATGTTAAGAATATCTATTATTTATTAAATTAACAGTAGTTTCTATATGATAAGTATGCTCTCAAAAAATTATACTGCTTTTGAAGAAAATCAAAATTTTTCGGCAGCCACATAAATAAATGTAATAAAACATGTTTTGATAATAATGGGTTTCAATAATAATATTATATATTCTTTTACACAAAGAAGCAAACATGAAGCATTGGACGAATTCATGAGACACAATTGCTGATCATCAAATTTATATCTCTGTTTTTTTTCTTTTCCAAAGCGATATTTTGTCCCTGAAAAATTGTCTGATACTATTTTCTTATGTTACTTATTTTAATTTGCAATTATTCATCAGAAACTTCAGATTTAGATAATTTTTTGTATGAATGAAGGTGTTAGATTTTCAGGTTTGTATCAGTTCACACAATTTTCACCAGTTAAAATTGAACAAAAAAAACCCCTTTTCATAAGTTGAATTAGTTTCATTTCATTTTAAAAATCTGGGGTTACCGTCATAAAAGTTAATTAATTTCTTAAAGAAATTTTCTTAAAACTTCAATTTTCAAATTTTGTGAAAGAAAAAGAGAAAAATATTATTATTTTTTACAGAACATTATGAAAATTTCAAAATTTCACACGAATAATTTCATTAATTTTTCTTTCACTTCCAAATCTTTCACTATATGCACGTTTAAATTTCCTGAACTTTTATGATGATTCATAATTTTTGGATCGCTCATCCCAATGAATTGGACTAGCTTTCATAAACGTAGAATTGAGATTCGTTGGTTTTAAAAAGAATGATCACACTGGTTCATCTGACTCTTTTGTGGTCTCTTCTACTGAGTAGAAAACTTCAAGTTTTGGTATAATGCACCAAATTAAACCAATGAAAGCTCCAAGAGGTCCACTTATGTAAAACATAAAATCATATGTCCCAATTATGTCTTTGCTAAGTCCTGAAAAGAAACATACGATTAATATATTATCCTTAAAAAAGTTTCAGTTCTATTGGCCTCTAGGTATAGTCTCCAACAGAATTATGCAAAAAAGGTAATTAATAACAAAAAGAACAACAAAAGTGGAAATATTAATAAAGAACTTATTCACATATAATTAATGGGGAAGAAATAGATAACTAGTAAAATATCAAGTTAAATTAATCAAAAAATTGTAAACTACTATTACTCCATATTTGAATTATTTTCTCATTTATCTACTTTTGCCATAACTAACTACTTATTTAATACTATTGCTAAAATGTCGTTGTCAACTTTGTTCGACTGAGTAATATTTTAGGTAGATTCCCAACAGGAATACTACCTATTGCTGTGGTTCTTCGGGAAAATTTCTGCAAATCTTCTCGGATCATGGTCCTTAAAACTCAAACTTCCCCGTCAGTGGTTGAAAAGTGGCATTCAACCATCAACCCTGACTGCTTTTTAACCTATGCATGTGACTCCTCGTTATAAATCTCTTACCAATTACATTCCGTTTCTCCTTCTTGAGTCTTCATAGCTCCGATCCTTATGAAAACAGGAGTGGAAATGGCAGGGAAGGGTAAAATTTTCTTTTCTTTATATCTCCAGACAAAAGGAATCTCCATTAGCCTACAGGCTTGTCGACAGGAATATTTGTGAATGTGTTAATATAATTGCATTTTTTGTGCGCATATTAGGCCCTAATTTCGCCATTTAATGGAGTTTTCTAGAGAATCAGTAGAATTTTCATTCATTGATAATTTTCACTATATGAAGAAGAGTTTTTAGTATAATGGTTCTCAAATTATAAATTCTTCAAGCTTTAAACTTAAAAAAACGAGCTGATGCAAAATTTCTTCTGAGTTATAGTATTTCGACTTCTGTATAAGGCGTTTTTAATTTAGACGTCTAAATCTTTTTTAAATCTAATAATTTTTCATAAAAATTAATTATTTTATGTATCGATAAATTTTTAAATGCCCCATTACTTCAGAAGAAATGACAAATCTATCGTATTGTTATCGTGTTGTAGGCACTGAAGACAGTAGCGCTTTTAAACTCTTTCAAGGAAAAATGCGCAACTTTCTTGCGATAAAAGGGGAATTTGTGTTAAAAAATAGAGCATTAAAATAAGGGTTGAGAAGTCAACTTGAAATTCGGTTTCTAAAGAGAGTTTTAAGTAATAAATTTTAGATCGAATGATGAATGAAAAGAAAATACTTACCAATATAAAATGGCAATACGCATGCAAAAATTCCTGAGAAGAAGCTTAAACATCCCATTGCAAAGGGCTGTTCGTGTTTATCCATGTAGTTTGAAATTAGGACAGGATGACGAACGAAGAGTGAACCCTGAAGTAGGCCAAATATGCTGAGGGCTATAAATCTCATGCATCTGTTACTTATGACTGGCAGAGTAACAGTGCTGGCAAACTGGAAAAACATAATGACTGCCATGAAATTCGGTAGGCTTAAGTAACCTCTGTCAGTCACCCAACCCGTAAACATGCGTCCAATGAAATCACCGACAGACAATGATATAACCCCATATTGGCCATCTGATTTTGGCAGACCTTTTTCCACCAGGAAATCTTCAATAGTAGGCAAAACCGGAACAAATGTAATGAAGTGTGCTAATCTGCTAATGGAAATGAGCAAAAATAAAAGATTTGTATATAAAAGGAACACTGGTTTCCAAATAGATTTCACCAGAAAAACCATACGATGATATTTGGAATTAAAATTACTTGAAGCTTCATTCTGAAGTGGCACATCTTGCCCACTGCCACAGAAAAACAAATAACCATTCTCCTGTTTCTCCAGTCGAGCAGCTGCATTGCAGAGATTTCTAAGTTCTCTAGATATGTTTAAAATATCGTGTTTATTTTCATTCGGGCATACAGCCAATACCTCTGAAAGAGTCATAAGGCTGATTTTTTCCAGTTTTTTAATAATGGAAATTCTTGTACTGTTATTGGAGTTCTCGGCAATGTCGGTTAACGATATTGTTGAATGCTCACCTACTCTTAAATTTTTTCCGTTTGAGACAGAGATTGCTTTTAAAGATTGCTTCTGGTATTCACTGCTCATAAAACTCTTTTCTGTAAAGTTTCTTAAGAACTTGTTTATATATTGTAACAGATCTTCTATGTTAATAAGTATGGAAGTTTCTAGACGCAATTTTTCCTTTTCGGACATCTTCAATTCTAAGATCGTAGCCCTTCTCAGCAATTTGATAATAAGCTTTTTATGTTTTCTTAGAAATGTAATATTTGGCATATTTCTCGGAAAGGTTGCTTCTGTGCTAGCTGAATCATCTTGATTCTCAAGAAAAGAATTTTCTAACGAAACTATTGCTCTCGATACGTTCAATTGTTTATAATTTTCTGAAGATTGATTTTTGGCATTCAACCAAGGAGGCACTTTGAAAGTTAATGAGAATGGCGCCGCTGACAAGATAATCCCTCCCATACACACAAAAACAATTTTTAAAGGAAGCAGCTGCAGAAGGCATTCTACAACAGGTGGTAAAGCAATAGATCCAAGACAGCCACCTGCTAAACTCATGCCCATAGCTGTCGCCTTATTTTTCACAAAGTACTGTCCAATTGACAGCTGAAGTAAATTGGTACCAAATGCAACGCCAAAACCTAGAAAACATAAAATCATTTTAAAAACCTGTAAATAATAAGCAAAAAGAAACATGAAAAATTTTGTACAAACAAATAAAAAATAACTTTACGTAACTGTCATTGACAAAGCTATGTTTTGAGAGACACAATTTATTATGCAGCGGTATGGAGTGGTTAGTATTTACGCATGAAGATTAAAGGAAAGGGACGCCTTATATTTGAAGGCATTATTAACAGGGTTTCTTCCCCGGGATTCCGGTAAATCGTTAGATTTTCATACTTTTTGCATTTCCGGGAATTATACTAGGTTCTTTCAAGAAAGAATTAATTGTACCAATATTTTTACAATACTGTGACTGGTGCCAAGTACTTGAATTTACTGCAAGAATAACTTTTACCACGCATTCGGGAGGGCTTTGGTGAAGATGGCGAATTTTATTCCCAAAAGGACGGAGAACCTTCTCCACACTATCATCGTGATGTAAGAGCATATTTTGATAAGAATCTGCCAAACAAATGGCTTGAGCGAAGAAATCCCATAGCTCGTTCCCCAGACCTGGCACCCCTGGACTTTTTCTTCTGGGGATACCTTAAAGGTAAAGTCTACGCCAGGAAACTGACGACACTGAAAGAATTAAGAGCCGCAATCGAGCAAGAATACGCCTCAATACCAAAGGAAATGTTCGTTGAAGTTTGTGAATCAACAGCCCACCGTTATCAGCAGTGGCGTAGCGAGGGTAAGTGGCCCCGTGTCATGAAATAAATTTTTTGCCCCGCCCCCGTCATCATCAGGAAATTAGCTTGTGCAAATAGCGCGCGGGCATGATATTTTTTCGCCCCTTCATCGTATGCAACTTAAAAAAGTGTCATAAACGCATTAACGATTTTTAACATAACCAGTGGCGTAGCGTCTGTAAGTGGCGCTAGGAAAATATAATTTGTTTTATCCCCGTCGTCATCAGTGGCTTAACTGCTTAAAAAACTCTATAAACGTAGTGATGTTTTCATTCCATGGTGCCCCCGAAAACTGGCGCCCGGGGTATCTATACCCCCCTCCCCGGGCGCCCCGATGGCGATGTTACGGGTTATCAGCAGTGTATGCCCAGAATGGTAATTCTTGTGAACATCTGCGGTAGGAAGAAAAGTTATGCATTTTATGTAGATTCTTTTGCAATTTAAATGTGAATAAATTTTATTATGTGAATAAAAACTGAAGTTATAATCATTTAAACTGTGTATACAGTTTTTGAAACACTCTGTATGTTTTGCATGGCATGCTATGTGGAAAAAATCTCGAGACAAATATGAATATGAGCATCATTACATTAGTTTATAAGTAATGTGATTTATGTAAGAGGATACAGTCAATTTCTTACCAGTGATACCACCCCAGCAGACGATAACCCATTGATAACTATGAAACAAACCGCTCACAGCTGTACTCAAGGATGCAATGACAATTCCTAAGAACGTGATCTTTCGCACTCCAAATTTGTGACCCAATATACCGACGAGTGGTCCTTAAAACCAATGTTCAAAAATGAATATCACATCAATTTATTTTCATATCAGGACTGTATTCCATATAATTTAAAATATTCTCACCAAATAAATTCCTAAATGCCAGCTGCAGAGAAAATGGTATTGACGCCATCTCCCTGTCAATGCCATAGACTGTCAATAAATGAGGTAACATAATTCCATAAACTCTTCCGATGCCAGCCATAACGAAGCTGATGAAGAATGCAGCGAAAGCCACCCAACAAGCGCGGGCACCGTCCGGTCCTTCCACACGGAATCCACATATCTTCTTATTAATGTCGAACCCTTCCTCCCTGCGAAAAAAAATACTAACAGTCAAGAAGCTTAAATCTTTTCATCACGCTGCTATAATAAAAAAACAATCATAAATAGCATAATCTTCATAAAACGGACTTCAATTTACTGGACAATATGCATTACATTCTCTTCATAGCAATCCAAAGCGACTGTAGTTCACTTACGCTTTCATTCATCTAATCCTGGAATCGTTTTCGATTAATCCTAATCCTCGTTTGAAGTCCCTTTCATCCGCAGAAAATTTTCTTTTATCACGTGAGATAAAAAAGCGTGATCAGGTGTGGTATTTTCTAGCGTAATAGCCATAGAATAGTAGACGTAACTGCGCCCAACTGATGATCAAATGTATTTATTATAATAAATTTATGTGAAATATTGTGAACTAGCCGCCTTCGGCGACCAGATTGTTCGCCAGGAGTATGATTTCAATTCAATCTTGCATCATTTTATATTCAGGGTTATCTTAAAAACGTAATTTTAAACTTCAGATTATGGTAGACATTTAACCATATTGTATTAGTGACCTTGTACCTGTTCTGTTCATTGTCTATATAAATGTCCCTAATGGAGTCAAATAACTGACCATGTCCAGTAACCTTTAATTCCACGTTGTCGGCGCCATCTTCACTTTCTTATTCCTCTTGTTAAATATGCATTTGATTTCAACATTAAAATGACGCAGCATATTTTATTTTTGTATGTTTCTACACATTTCGAAATAACTAAATAATGGATATCTTGGTCCTTTGAAAATAGGACTTTCAACATGAGACAAGCAAAAATGACAAATCGGAAAACTAAATTTGGGTGTAGGGAGTGATTTTTTTAAAAAAAACTTTTTGCTCGTGTTGCTTTGGTGCTTTTCCCAAGAGACTGCTTTACTGTATTTCTATAGCTAAACGTATCTCTGTAACTATATATAAAAGATCTTATTTTCTGTGTATGCATATATGTTCATTTTTTCCTCCTCTATTAAAGCCCAGACCGTTTGACTTACCGCCACCAACACAGTAATGAATTAGGGCATGCAGTAAAAATTATTTTAAAATTCGAATTAGTTTTTTTTATTTATTTAGTGTTAAGCGGTAAATTCGGGCGTTTCTTGCCTATTTTCGCGAATTTTCTGTAAATATTCTCATCGGAGAACCATAATTTTTATAACTGAAGATTAAATTTAGCTTATTATTGAAGCTTATTTTGAAGCTGCTGCGCAACTTTCCTGATTTGCGACGATTTTTTAAAGTTCTCAGAAACGCCTTTCTTCTACGAACGATTTTTGTCCCTATTAATATTCACATACGCACAAGACGAAGCGTTATGCTTCCGTGTTTTAATTTATTAGTTCAAACATTTCCTCTCTTTTTTTTGTCTTTTGATGTTTTATTTTGGAGCATATATTTTTGGCAACATTTTGAGAGTTGTGTTGTTATTGTACGGTATAGTGTTTAAGAATTTAAAATAAATGCTCTTTTTCCAGACTTCTCATATTTTCATTCAAACCATAAAATTATAAGGTAATAAAATGGCAAGATTTGAAAGTTTTGATTCAACAAGAAAATATTCAAAGAAGATTTGCGCTTGTTGTATAAAGTTAGTTATAATAGTTGTAGAAAAAGAAACGGAGGGGAGCATATGAAAAAATTTGGAGCCCGAGGAACGCCTTGTTATCAGCTACTGAAGTTACAAAATACTTGAATTTACTGGCAATCTACTTAAGAGAAAATCTCTAGATCTATGATAACAATATATTTTGTTGAGAGAAAAAAAAACTTACTCAGTTTGATGTATACGAGTTCGAAGGAGAGGTTCACTCTCAGAGAAGCGGTTTGGATTTGCCGCCATCTTTGATGGAGAATTTCTGTTACTTGACGCCATTGTTTGCCAGTGGGACACATTCGATTCTATCTAATGGAAGGGTAATCAAAATCTGCAAAACACCAAAGAGCAACTTTGCAATAAGTGTTTTCATTTGGAGAATATAGATATTTCAATTAATATTCAGTATTCTTTATTCATTGAAAGGAGTAATTGATATTCTTCGGGCTATCTAAATTTTCAAATCCCAACAAATTCGGGCAAATGCATTTGATATTCCTATATTTTCTTCTTTCTCTGGCTTCTTTTAATCGAATAATTCTTATTCTACATGCTAATTATATACGAATTAATTCATCATTCAGCCCACCAGTGGCCATGTGGGTTAAGGCATGGCTTGGTGGAGGAACATCAATCGGAAGAAGAATGTTGTGAATTCTATCCTCAGGCTGCTCTTAACCCTTTACAGTCCTACGTCGAGTTGGACTCGGCATATGTCGAGGTGGATTCGACATTAGTTTTTCACCGGCAAGTCCTGTGTCGAGGTGGACTTTTTTTATACCTTATATTATCTTAAAAGGTAATTATTGCGCTTTTGATAAAGCCTCTGGACTACGAAAGGTTAACCACATTATTCAAAAAGTGATAAACCGATTAGCGCTTTAGACATGATTAGCTTGCTGCAGTCGATCTGGCTGCTGCAGACTTTCCCTAGTTTTCCTCCAAGTGAAAAACAGATGTGGGACAACTGCCCCTGCGAGTCTTCTAGGAAGACAACCTACTCCCATAATCTGGAGCTAAAACCACTTGGTCCGAGACCCCTGTTAGACAGAAAAAAAATCTGTGGCCTCTAGTGCTTAAATAAGCAGAAAAAAACTTGAATAGCAATTAAAGCATTAATTGAACATGCCGGCAAAATTTGCCTTTTTGTCTTGGGTTTACATAAATTTATGAAAATTATACGATATTTGTTATGCCGATTTCAATAATAATATCCACTTCTCTGCATCGCATGAAGTTTTTTACAATCGTGAAACTAAAAATTTAAATCATTTTTAAAAGCACTCGTATATACAATTCACAAAACATTCATTATTTTAATAAACCTCACCTACAGAACATGATTGAAAAAATCAGATAATTAATGATAAAGTCAGATATGTACCCAGAAAGGTGTTAGATTATAAAAAATAAACAAAATTGTTTTGTTTTTCCTTCAAAGAGTGTCTCTTTTTAAGCCTCAACAGTAATCCGCCGTTGTATTTACATTCCAGTATCCTTATTATAGATTTTTCATGTATTTTATATATGTTGGTGAAATATCTCTTCCTTTTCATAACTCAATACAACAAGAGTTTTAGGGAAATACTTAGAGTGGGAGTGAAGCTCATGTTACAATCCATTTCTTCAGAGTTTTGCAGCATTTTTCCCCGCTATCATTGTATAGTTATAATTCTTGTAATTTCCTGAAAAAAATCAGATTGATGTCTTTGAAACTAACCCAGGGATGGGGAACATGTGGCCTTACCGGTTATTTGCAATTTGCCCTGAAATAATATAATAATTACAGAACAATAACCCTTTAGATTCTGCTCGTTTCGGCATTTTCCCAACTGCTGAATTTAATGAGGCATTTCACTGAAAAATGGTTCCCCACCCATGAACTAACCCATGCTATTTTCTCAATCAATTTCATTTCCCCCTCAAATTTTTTATTCTTCATCAACCGTCTTTTATCTGAGTCGACGAACACACCTTCTCTGATCTTACCTTCTGATAAATGTGGAAAAAATATCAATTAAATATCGAAAGCAATCACCATTTTCATCCAAAGCTTTAAACCCAAATTTTATGAGCATGGATTGTAAGAGGACTTATTTTTGAATCCTCTAAGGTATGCCGAATCACATTTTTCATCCTAGATTTAAATTTTTGCTTAGAGGCTATTCTTCCCTTATCCAGTGTTGGTTTTTAGATCTGCTATCCCACTCGCATAGGAAACAGGGCATTTTTATATAGCTACCTTGCTGTCCTAATAACATGGCTAAAATTTTAAAACCCTCACAAATTTGCCATTTAAATTCTTGATATTTATTTTAATGAGGAGAAAATAAAGGTTTAAAATTACTGAATGAGCTACAGGAATTGAAGCAAGAATCTTACTATTATGCAGTAGGACACCTTTTAAGTTTCTCTTATTAGAATCAGTAGTCTACACTGAGATAGGTCATGATCAGTGGTGGAAGATAAATTAGCTTAAGTCCAGGAATATCTATATAGTATACAAGTTATTCTTCTCGAGGAAAAACCGAGTAAATTCTTTTTCTTGATATTTGTACCAAGAAAATGTTGTCCCTGTAGCAAGTTAATTTTTATCTTTAATCCGCGATCCTAAAACTTGAGCATTCTCTTTTGAAAGATATAAATTGAGTACTAAATTGAATTACTCACCTTAGGAAAATGCGCTTGAGTAAAAGCACAGTTTTATTTTATAATTTTACTTCTTTTAGTGTATATTGTATTTTATATTTATTATTGCAATTTTACTCAAAAATTTATTTCAAATTCTAATAACAAGGATTTTATTCGATAATAATTCACATTAATTTTATTAAATAGACACTCACCCTTTTTGATTTGTCAAAAATCTGTGGATGACCAAAAAAAGCAAATGCCATTTTTGTGATCAGCATGTCGGATTTTCTAAAACACTCTGACAGTCTGCAAACCCCAAATTCATGTTGGTTTGTGTTATTGATAAACAAAGAGAAATTTCGTTAACTATATTTACTATGAAAATTTTGATGATAAGAGTGAAATAAATATATCTTACGGAATTATTTTTACTTATTAACGTTGAATACTCACACAGAAACACGGGTTATCAATGAAATCTCACAAATGCAGGCACCCTACGCCCACTTAGGGCGGACCTATAGTAAGAAACTTATACTAATACAATTCAATTTCTAACGCATTCAATTCTTGATGGTATATGAAGAAGGCTTGAAGAAAAGCTGTTGAAAAGTGTACATTTATTGTTAAAAATTTTAAATTCTTTTATATTGAAAAATATAAACGTAAATGCAGTATTAAAATACACAAAGACATCACATTTTAAATAGATAAAAAAAATTGAATTGAAATGTGAATATCGAATAATCTTTCCAATTAAAAAATTATATTATTCACAGGGTTGTCGATTTTTTTGATTTTTTTCAAAAAAATCGATTTATTTGATTTAAATCGGATTTTTTTGATTTAAATCAAGATTTTTTTGATTTTAATGATTTTTTTAAAACTACATATATATATTTAACATTTGTATATTAGACAATGAGTCCTATAGTCATAGAATTATATATATATAACAACATACCAGTCATTAAGCTGTACTTTCTTTAAAAAAAATAAATTTAAAAAAATTAATTCAAAAATGTAACAACTATTTAAAAAATATTTGTGAACTAAAATATAAAAATAATATACTTTTGAAATATAAGACAATTTTATTAAGGAAAAAAGGAACAATATAATAAAAATTGTCATTTCTTGACTATAGATATATTATTGTATGTTAGAATATTGGAGAATTTTATACTCAGGTGTTCATTTGTTTCATTACAAACGCAAGTTTTGAAGCTTTCTCTAATCCTAATCTGTTTCACCCAAAACATTAAATAAAAAATTTTCTAGATAAAATTTTTAAATTCGGGCTTTGAGGTGCATTGAGTCACTATCAGGACTACCTGTGTGCCAAATTTCATGACTGTAAGTGTGATAAATTCGTCTGGACATTGCACACACTCTCACAAACATTGTCTTTTATAAGTATAGATCATAGTTTAAATTGCACTATGTAGACGTTTGTGTTTCTTTTGGAACATTTATATGCATTACTTAATTATCTTACATTTGAACATTATTGCAATATAATAACTTTGTTGTCCCCAACACTATTTAGTTTTCTCCAGTATTAAAATGAGACTCACTGCATTTTACTACGTTCTTTCTTTGTGAACATGATCCTTTCACAATATTTATTTTATTTTATAAAAAAAGGAGCATCTCATACTTTGCATTTTATTGTGTTTCTCATTGGAGATTTATTTAACCCTTTGAGGCAAAGTGTGCCAGCTAATGGCACACCTAATTTCACTCGCTTCTCAATCGTTAAATTCAACTATAAATGGAAAATAATAGGTTTAAGCTAATAGTACTCTTTTTAGAATATATATAGCAGTCTTATGAAATTTTGTTTTGGAATAGGAATTATTAGAGATTAAGTTTGGGAAAATTCCTTGACTTGGAGATAAGAAATTTTTCAGTTCTGGACGTTTAACAATTTTAGCAAAGTAACTCAAAAATTTTGCTCCAATATTCTTGAAGTTTAAATTTATAATTTTCTGTAAGATTCAACAATAATTTTTGAGTGTATCAAGGTGGCTGTATCTAAGGGGGTTCTCATGAGGTGTGTGACCAGAAAAGGGGGACAACCCCCCCTCTGAATGAAGTAAGTTTTTAAAAAAACTTTTTTTGTAGATCCTATGTCTAGACAATAAACTAAACCCATTCATGATGTTTTCTCATCATATTTCCAAAAAATTATTGCCTTGCACCGCAAAGGGTTAAAATCTAATTTGCTTGTGTTCTCAAAAATAAAGATATGGAAAGTACTCAAGTTACATCAATTCAATAAAATATTTTTTTATGTTCTATATATTCTTTCTTTAAATATACATTTAAAAACACTTTAAAATCGCTATTTAAAGATACATGAACAATTTTATTTCATTAAAGCAGATTAACTTGATATTTAAAATAAAGTGATTTAAATCAGTGATTTTTTTTAAAAAAATCAATTGATTTAAATCGCGATTTAAATCAATGATTTTAATCAACTGATTTAAATCACCACAACCCTGATTATTCATGGTAAGAATTTTATTAAAGTAGTCAGTAGTAGAAGTCAAGTAGTTAATAGTAGTTAGTAGTTAATTAGTAAAACCTAATTATTGTCGTTACGAGCATTTATTTAAAAGAGATTGTTTTTGTTTTGTTCAATTGTAGTGCAGTTTAAGATGCATTTGCTATGATAAGGTGCACACATGCTAGATTTTCAAATTCTGTTGTGTCCAATTTGACCTTTCATCAGACTACACGACGTCAAGCATGAAGTTGACCTTTCAACAGACATACTCTCAAAATAAGGATCTAGGTGATAAACCTTAAAAGCAGGAATCTAAAACATGTCTTCTTTTATTTGACTCAACAGACTGACTTGTGAAGTTTTGGGATACAAATGATGAAGACTGCAAGGTGAGTTAATTTCCATTCTTTTTTTCTCTTACATATTTTCTGGAGACTATGGCTACGCTTAAATTATTGCAAATCTGCGGTTATATGAAGAACAACTACTTTATTTTATTTTCTACACATAAATCACATTAATCTTATTTTAACTTAAACTAATCTTATTTTTCAACAGACTGACTTGGGAAGTTTTGGGATACAAATGATGAAGACTGCAAGGTGAGTTAATTTCCATTCTTTTTTTCTTTTACACATTTTCTGGAGACTATGGCTACGCTTAAATTATTGCAAATCTGCGGTTATATGAAGAACAACTGCTTTATTTTATTTTCTACACATAAATCACATTAATCTTATTTTAACT
>BGPR01026886.1:0-21168 GCA_013235015.1 Araneus ventricosus | reverse complement strand
AGTTAAAATAAGATTAATGTGATTTATGTGTAGAAAATAAAATAAAGCAGTTGTTCTTCATATAACCGCAGATTTGCAATAATTTAAGCGTAGCCATAGTCTCCAGAAAATGTGTAAAAGAAAAAAAGAATGGAAATTAACTCACCTTGCAGTCTTCATCATTTGTATCCCAAAACTTCCCAAGTCAGTCTGTTGAAAAATAAGATTAGTTTAAGTTAAAATAAGATTAATGTGATTTATGTGTAGAAAATAAAATAAAGTAGTTGTTCTTCATATAACCGCAGATTTGCAATAATTTAAGCGTAGCCATAGTCTCCAGAAAATATGTAAGAGAAAAAAAGAATGGAAATTAACTCACCTTGCAGTCTTCATCATTTGTATCCCAAAACTTCACAAGTCAGTCTGTTGAGTCAAATAAAAGAAGACATGTTTTAGATTCCTGCTTTTAAGGTTTATCACCTAGATCCTTATTTTGAGAGTATGTCTGTTGAAAGGTCAACTTCATGCTTGACGTCGTGTAGTCTGATGAAAGGTCAAATTGGACACAACAGAATTTGAAAATCTAGCATGTGTGCACCTTATCATAGCAAATGCATCTTAAACTGCACTACAATTGAACAAAACAAAAACAATCTCTTTTAAATAAATGCTCGTAACGACAATAATTAGGTTTTACTAATTAACTACTAACTACTATTAACTACTTGACTTCTACTACTGACTACTTTAATAAAATTCTTACCATGAATAATCAGGGTTGTGGTGATTTAAATCAGTTGATTAAAATCATTGATTTAAATCGCGATTTAAATCAATTGATTTTTTTAAAAAAAATCACTGATTTAAATCACTTTATTTTAAATATCAAGTTAATCTGCTTTAATGAAATAAAATTGTTCATGTATCTTTAAATAGCGATTTTAAAGTGTTTTTAAATGTATATTTAAAGAAAGAATATATAGAACATAAAAAAATATTTTATTGAATTGATGTAACTTGAGTACTTTCCATATCTTTATTTTTGAGAACACAAGCAAATTAGATTTTAACCCTTTGCGGTGCAAGGCAATAATTTTTTGGAAATATGATGAGAAAACATCATGAATGGGTTTAGTTTATTGTCTAGACATAGGATCTACAAAAAAAGTTTTTTTAAAAACTTACTTCATTCAGAGGGGGGGTTGTCCCCCTTTTCTGGTCACACACCTCATGAGAACCCCCTTAGATACAGCCACCTTGATACACTCAAAAATTATTGTTGAATCTTACAGAAAATTATAAATTTAAACTTCAAGAATATTGGAGCAAAATTTTTGAGTTACTTTGCTAAAATTGTTAAACGTCCAGAACTGAAAAATTTCTTATCTCCAAGTCAAGGAATTTTCCCAAACTTAATCTCTAATAATTCCTATTCCAAAACAAAATTTCATAAGACTGCTATATATATTCTAAAAAGAGTACTATTAGCTTAAACCTATTATTTTCCATTTATAGTTGAATTTAACGATTGAGAAGCGAGTGAAATTAGGTGTGCCATTAGCTGGCACACTTTGCCTCAAAGGGTTAAATAAATCTCCAATGAGAAACACAATAAAATGCAAAGTATGAGATGCTCCTTTTTTTATAAAATAAAATAAATATTGTGAAAGGATCATGTTCACAAAGAAAGAACGTAGTAAAATGCAGTGAGTCTCATTTTAATACTGGAGAAAACTAAATAGTGTTGGGGACAACAAAGTTATTATATTGCAATAATGTTCAAATGTAAGATAATTAAGTAATGCATATAAATGTTCCAAAAGAAACACAAACGTCTACATAGTGCAATTTAAACTATGATCTATACTTATAAAAGACAATGTTTGTGAGAGTGTGTGCAATGTCCAGACGAATTTATCACACTTACAGTCATGAAATTTGGCACACAGGTAGTCCTGATAGTGACTCAATGCACCTCAAAGCCCGAATTTAAAAATTTTATCTAGAAAATTTTTTATTTAATGTTTTGGGTGAAACAGATTAGGATTAGAGAAAGCTTCAAAACTTGCGTTTGTAATGAAACAAATGAACACCTGAGTATAAAATTCTCCAATATTCTAACATACAATAATATATCTATAGTCAAGAAATGACAATTTTTATTATATTGTTCCTTTTTTCCTTAATAAAATTGTCTTATATTTCAAAAGTATATTATTTTTATATTTTAGTTCACAAATATTTTTTAAATAGTTGTTACATTTTTGAATTAATTTTTTTAAATTTATTTTTTTTAAAGAAAGTACAGCTTAATGACTGGTATGTTGTTATATATATATAATTCTATGACTATAGGACTCATTGTCTAATATACAAATGTTAAATATATATATGTAGTTTTAAAAAAATCATTAAAATCAAAAAAATCTTGATTTAAATCAAAAAAATCCGATTTAAATCAAATAAATCGATTTTTTTGAAAAAAATCAAAAAAATCGACAACCCTGTGAATAATATAATTTTTTAATTGGAAAGATTATTCGATATTCACATTTCAATTCAATTTTTTTTATCTATTTAAAATGTGATGTCTTTGTGTATTTTAATACTGCATTTACGTTTATATTTTTCAATATAAAAGAATTTAAAATTTTTAACAATAAATGTACACTTTTCAACAGCTTTTCTTCAAGCCTTCTTCATATACCATCAAGAATTGAATGCGTTAGAAATTGAATTGTATTAGTATAAGTTTCTTACTATAGGTCCGCCCTAAGTGGGCGTAGGGTGCCTGCATTTGTGAGATTTCATTGATAACCCGTGTTTCTGTGTGAGTATTCAACGTTAATAAGTAAAAATAATTCCGTAAGATATATTTATTTCACTCTTATCATCAAAATTTTCATAGTAAATATAGTTAACGAAATTTCTCTTTGTTTATCAATAACACAAACCAACATGAATTTGGGGTTTGCAGACTGTCAGAGTGTTTTAGAAAATCCGACATGCTGATCACAAAAATGGCATTTGCTTTTTTTGGTCATCCACAGATTTTTGACAAATCAAAAAGGGTGAGTGTCTATTTAATAAAATTAATGTGAATTATTATCGAATAAAATCCTTGTTATTAGAATTTGAAATAAATTTTTGAGTAAAATTGCAATAATAAATATAAAATACAATATACACTAAAAGAAGTAAAATTATAAAATAAAACTGTGCTTTTACTCAAGCGCATTTTCCTAAGGTGAGTAATTCAATTTAGTACTCAATTTATATCTTTCAAAAGAGAATGCTCAAGTTTTAGGATCGCGGATTAAAGATAAAAATTAACTTGCTACAGGGACAACATTTTCTTGGTACAAATATCAAGAAAAAGAATTTACTCGGTTTTTCCTCGAGAAGAATAACTTGTATACTATATAGATATTCCTGGACTTAAGCTAATTTATCTTCCACCACTGATCATGACCTATCTCAGTGTAGACTACTGATTCTAATAAGAGAAACTTAAAAGGTGTCCTACTGCATAATAGTAAGATTCTTGCTTCAATTCCTGTAGCTCATTCAGTAATTTTAAACCTTTATTTTCTCCTCATTAAAATAAATATCAAGAATTTAAATGGCAAATTTGTGAGGGTTTTAAAATTTTAGCCATGTTATTAGGACAGCAAGGTAGCTATATAAAAATGCCCTGTTTCCTATGCGAGTGGGATAGCAGATCTAAAAACCAACACTGGATAAGGGAAGAATAGCCTCTAAGCAAAAATTTAAATCTAGGATGAAAAATGTGATTCGGCATACCTTAGAGGATTCAAAAATAAGTCCTCTTACAATCCATGCTCATAAAATTTGGGTTTAAAGCTTTGGATGAAAATGGTGATTGCTTTCGATATTTAATTGATATTTTTTCCACATTTATCAGAAGGTAAGATCAGAGAAGGTGTGTTCGTCGACTCAGATAAAAGACGGTTGATGAAGAATAAAAAATTTGAGGGGGAAATGAAATTGATTGAGAAAATAGCATGGGTTAGTTCATGGGTGGGGAACCATTTTTCAGTGAAATGCCTCATTAAATTCAGCAGTTGGGAAAATGCCGAAACGAGCAGAATCTAAAGGGTTATTGTTCTGTAATTATTATATTATTTCAGGGCAAATTGCAAATAACCGGTAAGGCCACATGTTCCCCATCCCTGGGTTAGTTTCAAAGACATCAATCTGATTTTTTTCAGGAAATTACAAGAATTATAACTATACAATGATAGCGGGGAAAAATGCTGCAAAACTCTGAAGAAATGGATTGTAACATGAGCTTCACTCCCACTCTAAGTATTTCCCTAAAACTCTTGTTGTATTGAGTTATGAAAAGGAAGAGATATTTCACCAACATATATAAAATACATGAAAAATCTATAATAAGGATACTGGAATGTAAATACAACGGCGGATTACTGTTGAGGCTTAAAAAGAGACACTCTTTGAAGGAAAAACAAAACAATTTTGTTTATTTTTTATAATCTAACACCTTTCTGGGTACATATCTGACTTTATCATTAATTATCTGATTTTTTCAATCATGTTCTGTAGGTGAGGTTTATTAAAATAATGAATGTTTTGTGAATTGTATATACGAGTGCTTTTAAAAATGATTTAAATTTTTAGTTTCACGATTGTAAAAAACTTCATGCGATGCAGAGAAGTGGATATTATTATTGAAATCGGCATAACAAATATCGTATAATTTTCATAAATTTATGTAAACCCAAGACAAAAAGGCAAATTTTGCCGGCATGTTCAATTAATGCTTTAATTGCTATTCAAGTTTTTTTCTGCTTATTTAAGCACTAGAGGCCACAGATTTTTTTTCTGTCTAACAGGGGTCTCGGACCAAGTGGTTTTAGCTCCAGATTATGGGAGTAGGTTGTCTTCCTAGAAGACTCGCAGGGGCAGTTGTCCCACATCTGTTTTTCACTTGGAGGAAAACTAGGGAAAGTCTGCAGCAGCCAGATCGACTGCAGCAAGCTAATCATGTCTAAAGCGCTAATCGGTTTATCACTTTTTGAATAATGTGGTTAACCTTTCGTAGTCCAGAGGCTTTATCAAAAGCGCAATAATTACCTTTTAAGATAATATAAGGTATAAAAAAAGTCCACCTCGACACAGGACTTGCCGGTGAAAAACTAATGTCGAATCCACCTCGACATATGCCGAGTCCAACTCGACGTAGGACTGTAAAGGGTTAAGAGCAGCCTGAGGATAGAATTCACAACATTCTTCTTCCGATTGATGTTCCTCCACCAAGCCATGCCTTAACCCACATGGCCACTGGTGGGCTGAATGATGAATTAATTCGTATATAATTAGCATGTAGAATAAGAATTATTCGATTAAAAGAAGCCAGAGAAAGAAGAAAATATAGGAATATCAAATGCATTTGCCCGAATTTGTTGGGATTTGAAAATTTAGATAGCCCGAAGAATATCAATTACTCCTTTCAATGAATAAAGAATACTGAATATTAATTGAAATATCTATATTCTCCAAATGAAAACACTTATTGCAAAGTTGCTCTTTGGTGTTTTGCAGATTTTGATTACCCTTCCATTAGATAGAATCGAATGTGTCCCACTGGCAAACAATGGCGTCAAGTAACAGAAATTCTCCATCAAAGATGGCGGCAAATCCAAACCGCTTCTCTGAGAGTGAACCTCTCCTTCGAACTCGTATACATCAAACTGAGTAAGTTTTTTTTTCTCTCAACAAAATATATTGTTATCATAGATCTAGAGATTTTCTCTTAAGTAGATTGCCAGTAAATTCAAGTATTTTGTAACTTCAGTAGCTGATAACAAGGCGTTCCTCGGGCTCCAAATTTTTTCATATGCTCCCCTCCGTTTCTTTTTCTACAACTATTATAACTAACTTTATACAACAAGCGCAAATCTTCTTTGAATATTTTCTTGTTGAATCAAAACTTTCAAATCTTGCCATTTTATTACCTTATAATTTTATGGTTTGAATGAAAATATGAGAAGTCTGGAAAAAGAGCATTTATTTTAAATTCTTAAACACTATACCGTACAATAACAACACAACTCTCAAAATGTTGCCAAAAATATATGCTCCAAAATAAAACATCAAAAGACAAAAAAAAGAGAGGAAATGTTTGAACTAATAAATTAAAACACGGAAGCATAACGCTTCGTCTTGTGCGTATGTGAATATTAATAGGGACAAAAATCGTTCGTAGAAGAAAGGCGTTTCTGAGAACTTTAAAAAATCGTCGCAAATCAGGAAAGTTGCGCAGCAGCTTCAAAATAAGCTTCAATAATAAGCTAAATTTAATCTTCAGTTATAAAAATTATGGTTCTCCGATGAGAATATTTACAGAAAATTCGCGAAAATAGGCAAGAAACGCCCGAATTTACCGCTTAACACTAAATAAATAAAAAAAACTAATTCGAATTTTAAAATAATTTTTACTGCATGCCCTAATTCATTACTGTGTTGGTGGCGGTAAGTCAAACGGTCTGGGCTTTAATAGAGGAGGAAAAAATGAACATATATGCATACACAGAAAATAAGATCTTTTATATATAGTTACAGAGATACGTTTAGCTATAGAAATACAGTAAAGCAGTCTCTTGGGAAAAGCACCAAAGCAACACGAGCAAAAAGTTTTTTTTAAAAAAATCACTCCCTACACCCAAATTTAGTTTTCCGATTTGTCATTTTTGCTTGTCTCATGTTGAAAGTCCTATTTTCAAAGGACCAAGATATCCATTATTTAGTTATTTCGAAATGTGTAGAAACATACAAAAATAAAATATGCTGCGTCATTTTAATGTTGAAATCAAATGCATATTTAACAAGAGGAATAAGAAAGTGAAGATGGCGCCGACAACGTGGAATTAAAGGTTACTGGACATGGTCAGTTATTTGACTCCATTAGGGACATTTATATAGACAATGAACAGAACAGGTACAAGGTCACTAATACAATATGGTTAAATGTCTACCATAATCTGAAGTTTAAAATTACGTTTTTAAGATAACCCTGAATATAAAATGATGCAAGATTGAATTGAAATCATACTCCTGGCGAACAATCTGGTCGCCGAAGGCGGCTAGTTCACAATATTTCACATAAATTTATTATAATAAATACATTTGATCATCAGTTGGGCGCAGTTACGTCTACTATTCTATGGCTATTACGCTAGAAAATACCACACCTGATCACGCTTTTTTATCTCACGTGATAAAAGAAAATTTTCTGCGGATGAAAGGGACTTCAAACGAGGATTAGGATTAATCGAAAACGATTCCAGGATTAGATGAATGAAAGCGTAAGTGAACTACAGTCGCTTTGGATTGCTATGAAGAGAATGTAATGCATATTGTCCAGTAAATTGAAGTCCGTTTTATGAAGATTATGCTATTTATGATTGTTTTTTTATTATAGCAGCGTGATGAAAAGATTTAAGCTTCTTGACTGTTAGTATTTTTTTTCGCAGGGAGGAAGGGTTCGACATTAATAAGAAGATATGTGGATTCCGTGTGGAAGGACCGGACGGTGCCCGCGCTTGTTGGGTGGCTTTCGCTGCATTCTTCATCAGCTTCGTTATGGCTGGCATCGGAAGAGTTTATGGAATTATGTTACCTCATTTATTGACAGTCTATGGCATTGACAGGGAGATGGCGTCAATACCATTTTCTCTGCAGCTGGCATTTAGGAATTTATTTGGTGAGAATATTTTAAATTATATGGAATACAGTCCTGATATGAAAATAAATTGATGTGATATTCATTTTTGAACATTGGTTTTAAGGACCACTCGTCGGTATATTGGGTCACAAATTTGGAGTGCGAAAGATCACGTTCTTAGGAATTGTCATTGCATCCTTGAGTACAGCTGTGAGCGGTTTGTTTCATAGTTATCAATGGGTTATCGTCTGCTGGGGTGGTATCACTGGTAAGAAATTGACTGTATCCTCTTACATAAATCACATTACTTATAAACTAATGTAATGATGCTCATATTCATATTTGTCTCGAGATTTTTTCCACATAGCATGCCATGCAAAACATACAGAGTGTTTCAAAAACTGTATACACAGTTTAAATGATTATAACTTCAGTTTTTATTCACATAATAAAATTTATTCACATTTAAATTGCAAAAGAATCTACATAAAATGCATAACTTTTCTTCCTACCGCAGATGTTCACAAGAATTACCATTCTGGGCATACACTGCTGATAACCCGTAACATCGCCATCGGGGCGCACGGGGAGGGGGGTATAGATACCCCGGGCGCCAGTTTTCGGGGGCACCATGGAATGAAAACATCACTACGTTTATAGAGTTTTTTAAGCAGTTAAGCCACTGATGACGACGGGGATAAAACAAATTATATTTTCCTAGCGCCACTTACAGACGCTACGCCACTGGTTATGTTAAAAATCGTTAATGCGTTTATGACACTTTTTTAAGTTGCATACGATGAAGGGGCGAAAAAATATCATGCCCGCGCGCTATTTGCACAAGCTAATTTCCTGATGATGACGGGGGCGGGGCAAAAAATTTATTTCATGACACGGGGCCACTTACCCTCGCTACGCCACTGCTGATAACGGTGGGCTGTTGATTCACAAACTTCAACGAACATTTCCTTTGGTATTGAGGCGTATTCTTGCTCGATTGCGGCTCTTAATTCTTTCAGTGTCGTCAGTTTCCTGGCGTAGACTTTACCTTTAAGGTATCCCCAGAAGAAAAAGTCCAGGGGTGCCAGGTCTGGGGAACGAGCTATGGGATTTCTTCGCTCAAGCCATTTGTTTGGCAGATTCTTATCAAAATATGCTCTTACATCACGATGATAGTGTGGAGAAGGTTCTCCGTCCTTTTGGGAATAAAATTCGCCATCTTCACCAAAGCCATCCCGAATGCTTGGTAAAAGTTATTCTTGCAGTAAATTCAAGTACTTGGCACCAGTCACAGTATTGTAAAAAATATTGGTACAATTAATTCTTTCTTGAAAGAACCTAGTATAATTCCCGGAAATGCAAAAAGTATGAAAATCTAACGATTTACCGGAATCCCGGGGAAGAAACCCCATTAATAATACTTTCAAATATAAGGCGTCCCTTTCCTTTAATCTTCATGCGTAAATACTAACCACTCCATACCGCTGCATAATAAATTGTGTCTCTCAAAACATAGCTTTGTCAATGACAGTTACGTAAAGTTATTTTTTATTTGTTTGTACAAAATTTTTCATGTTTCTTTTTGCTTATTATTTACAGGTTTTTAAAATGATTTTATGTTTTCTAGGTTTTGGCGTTGCATTTGGTACCAATTTACTTCAGCTGTCAATTGGACAGTACTTTGTGAAAAATAAGGCGACAGCTATGGGCATGAGTTTAGCAGGTGGCTGTCTTGGATCTATTGCTTTACCACCTGTTGTAGAATGCCTTCTGCAGCTGCTTCCTTTAAAAATTGTTTTTGTGTGTATGGGAGGGATTATCTTGTCAGCGGCGCCATTCTCATTAACTTTCAAAGTGCCTCCTTGGTTGAATGCCAAAAATCAATCTTCAGAAAATTATAAACAATTGAACGTATCAAGAGCAATAGTTTCGTTAGAAAATTCTTTTCTTGAGAATCAAGATGATTCAGCTAGCACAGAAGCAACCTTTCCGAGAAATATGCCAAATATTACATTTCTAAGAAAACATAAAAAGCTTATTATCAAATTGCTGAGAAGGGCTACGATCTTAGAATTGAAGATGTCCGAAAAGGAAAAATTGCGTCTAGAAACTTCCATACTTATTAACATAGAAGATCTGTTACAATATATAAACAAGTTCTTAAGAAACTTTACAGAAAAGAGTTTTATGAGCAGTGAATACCAGAAGCAATCTTTAAAAGCAATCTCTGTCTCAAACGGAAAAAATTTAAGAGTAGGTGAGCATTCAACAATATCGTTAACCGACATTGCCGAGAACTCCAATGACAGTACAAGAATTTCCATTATTAAAAAACTGGAAAAAATCAGCCTTATGACTCTTTCAGAGGTATTGGCTGTATGCCCGAATGAAAATAAACACGATATTTTAAACATATCTAGAGAACTTAGAAATCTCTGCAATGCAGCTGCTCGACTGGAGAAACAGGAGAATGGTTATTTGTTTTTCTGTGGCAGTGGGCAAGATGTGCCACTTCAGAATGAAGCTTCAAGTAATTTTAATTCCAAATATCATCGTATGGTTTTTCTGGTGAAATCTATTTGGAAACCAGTGTTCCTTTTATATACAAATCTTTTATTTTTGCTCATTTCCATTAGCAGATTAGCACACTTCATTACATTTGTTCCGGTTTTGCCTACTATTGAAGATTTCCTGGTGGAAAAAGGTCTGCCAAAATCAGATGGCCAATATGGGGTTATATCATTGTCTGTCGGTGATTTCATTGGACGCATGTTTACGGGTTGGGTGACTGACAGAGGTTACTTAAGCCTACCGAATTTCATGGCAGTCATTATGTTTTTCCAGTTTGCCAGCACTGTTACTCTGCCAGTCATAAGTAACAGATGCATGAGATTTATAGCCCTCAGCATATTTGGCCTACTTCAGGGTTCACTCTTCGTTCGTCATCCTGTCCTAATTTCAAACTACATGGATAAACACGAACAGCCCTTTGCAATGGGATGTTTAAGCTTCTTCTCAGGAATTTTTGCATGCGTATTGCCATTTTATATTGGTAAGTATTTTCTTTTCATTCATCATTCGATCTAAAATTTATTACTTAAAACTCTCTTTAGAAACCGAATTTCAAGTTGACTTCTCAACCCTTATTTTAATGCTCTATTTTTTAACACAAATTCCCCTTTTATCGCAAGAAAGTTGCGCATTTTTCCTTGAAAGAGTTTAAAAGCGCTACTGTCTTCAGTGCCTACAACACGATAACAATACGATAGATTTGTCATTTCTTCTGAAGTAATGGGGCATTTAAAAATTTATCGATACATAAAATAATTAATTTTTATGAAAAATTATTAGATTTAAAAAAGATTTAGACGTCTAAATTAAAAACGCCTTATACAGAAGTCGAAATACTATAACTCAGAAGAAATTTTGCATCAGCTCGTTTTTTTAAGTTTAAAGCTTGAAGAATTTATAATTTGAGAACCATTATACTAAAAACTCTTCTTCATATAGTGAAAATTATCAATGAATGAAAATTCTACTGATTCTCTAGAAAACTCCATTAAATGGCGAAATTAGGGCCTAATATGCGCACAAAAAATGCAATTATATTAACACATTCACAAATATTCCTGTCGACAAGCCTGTAGGCTAATGGAGATTCCTTTTGTCTGGAGATATAAAGAAAAGAAAATTTTACCCTTCCCTGCCATTTCCACTCCTGTTTTCATAAGGATCGGAGCTATGAAGACTCAAGAAGGAGAAACGGAATGTAATTGGTAAGAGATTTATAACGAGGAGTCACATGCATAGGTTAAAAAGCAGTCAGGGTTGATGGTTGAATGCCACTTTTCAACCACTGACGGGGAAGTTTGAGTTTTAAGGACCATGATCCGAGAAGATTTGCAGAAATTTTCCCGAAGAACCACAGCAATAGGTAGTATTCCTGTTGGGAATCTACCTAAAATATTACTCAGTCGAACAAAGTTGACAACGACATTTTAGCAATAGTATTAAATAAGTAGTTAGTTATGGCAAAAGTAGATAAATGAGAAAATAATTCAAATATGGAGTAATAGTAGTTTACAATTTTTTGATTAATTTAACTTGATATTTTACTAGTTATCTATTTCTTCCCCATTAATTATATGTGAATAAGTTCTTTATTAATATTTCCACTTTTGTTGTTCTTTTTGTTATTAATTACCTTTTTTGCATAATTCTGTTGGAGACTATACCTAGAGGCCAATAGAACTGAAACTTTTTTAAGGATAATATATTAATCGTATGTTTCTTTTCAGGACTTAGCAAAGACATAATTGGGACATATGATTTTATGTTTTACATAAGTGGACCTCTTGGAGCTTTCATTGGTTTAATTTGGTGCATTATACCAAAACTTGAAGTTTTCTACTCAGTAGAAGAGACCACAAAAGAGTCAGATGAACCAGTGTGATCATTCTTTTTAAAACCAACGAATCTCAATTCTACGTTTATGAAAGCTAGTCCAATTCATTGGGATGAGCGATCCAAAAATTATGAATCATCATAAAAGTTCAGGAAATTTAAACGTGCATATAGTGAAAGATTTGGAAGTGAAAGAAAAATTAATGAAATTATTCGTGTGAAATTTTGAAATTTTCATAATGTTCTGTAAAAAATAATAATATTTTTCTCTTTTTCTTTCACAAAATTTGAAAATTGAAGTTTTAAGAAAATTTCTTTAAGAAATTAATTAACTTTTATGACGGTAACCCCAGATTTTTAAAATGAAATGAAACTAATTCAACTTATGAAAAGGGGTTTTTTTTGTTCAATTTTAACTGGTGAAAATTGTGTGAACTGATACAAACCTGAAAATCTAACACCTTCATTCATACAAAAAATTATCTAAATCTGAAGTTTCTGATGAATAATTGCAAATTAAAATAAGTAACATAAGAAAATAGTATCAGACAATTTTTCAGGGACAAAATATCGCTTTGGAAAAGAAAAAAAACAGAGATATAAATTTGATGATCAGCAATTGTGTCTCATGAATTCGTCCAATGCTTCATGTTTGCTTCTTTGTGTAAAAGAATATATAATATTATTATTGAAACCCATTATTATCAAAACATGTTTTATTACATTTATTTATGTGGCTGCCGAAAAATTTTGATTTTCTTCAAAAGCAGTATAATTTTTTGAGAGCATACTTATCATATAGAAACTACTGTTAATTTAATAAATAATAGATATTCTTAACATTAGGTGAAGTTTCCCATTTGAATTTGAACTATTGTTATTTCTTGTATTTATTTTATAACTTTGCCTTACTTTTAGAAATAAAAATATATTATAACTGTATTGTTTATTTAGAATGGAACATGGAAAAAACCAGATTTATTTTAGAAAAGTAGGATATGCTTGCAAAAACTGAATTTAATCACTTTAAACTTCATTACTTTCATTTTGATATAACTAATAAAAAATTTGCAAACTCAGAAAATAATTTTATACGGCTGTATTTCAGATGAATATTTTTTTTCTGCAATAGATAACTTCATTGTTTCATCGTATTTTTATCATTTCTTTTCTAGTTCAATATTTACGTTCCTTTAATAAATATTCTACTGAAACTGTATTATGATCAAAGATTTATATATTTATTACTTTCTTTTGTATAAAATTGTTTAATTTTGTTCTAGATAGGAAGCATTTGAATTTTGCATTTAGTGAATTTTCATTATTTATTAAATTACGGTGAGAATTTTAATAATTAAAAACATTAATGATAGATTATTATATTGAAATATTCTGTAATCTCTTTGTTGAATTTCCCGTAAATAAAACTTAGCTTTATTGGTCTTCTTTTTTCCTGTCGTGAAAAAAGATTTGGGTTTTGCTTGTTATTCACAATTCTCAACTGTAACTACGATTTTCATAAAATAATTTGTACACATTTAGCTGATATATGAGCTTACTTAATAAAAAACTAACAGAAATATCTCTCATTTGTGCAAATACTCGATAAAGGAATTCGAGTAAGCAAGAAGATTCGATGGAACAAACAATATAGTAAATTTTTAAAAAGTGTGGAAAGTCTGAACCTATTGTCAATTTGCAGACTACATGTTCTAGTCATACTGAATGACAACATAAATAAAAAATCTGATAATTGAAACAAAATAATGAAAAATATATTTCTGTCCTATAAAAATAAAATGACTCCCTTCAATGTATACACGGAAAGCAAAATATATTCATAAATTATTTAAAACTTATATCCTTTTAAAATATTATTCCTAAGAATCTTTGGAAAGTTCTCAAAACCCAGTCAAGACCTTTGATCCAAAAGCTAAAAGATTGAAAAACGCTACCGATAACAATTCTCGAATTTTCAATCATCAGTGCATGATGAGTGTACGAACTATACAACTAGAATTTGTGCTTAACCCCTTAACAAACAATGACTTCTATGGCGCGTGCATCGAATTACAGAATTTTTACTTTTTAAAACCGTATTTAAGTTAACGTAACAATTAATTTTCAATCCAAAAATCTCCAGGACACGCTTAAATGTCTCAAGTATCCTTTACCATCTTAAATAAATTGAAATAAAAAATATCCCAAATGGGTGGTGGCATCTAATTAAGAGGTTACATAAAATCGTATGGCAAGGAGCTAAGAATACGTAATACGAAAGAACATGAAAAAGTCAGGAATAATCAGCTGGACGACTGGCAGGAAGATATAACCTAATTCTTAGTCAATAATTCAATCGATATTTTGTCACAACTTCTATTCTATAATGTCTCTTTAAAGTACATAAAAAAATTCTACACACAACCGAAAAATTTTACACCATCTGAAAATTCAAAAATTATATGTCAAAATTATTATCAAATAATAATGTATTTTTAAATAGAAATAATATGACTATGTTAGATCAGTAAAAAATGTAAAACGAAACTATATAAAGAATTCTACTTTTATACTATTTATAAAGAGAGCAAATATTGACTTCGTGAACATATTTCAATGTATTTTACTTCCCACATCTCACAAATGGATAGGTGATCCTTTATTACGTACTAACAATATAAAGTGTAAGCAATTGGAAAGCAAAAACGTGGAAAGTTTTTATATTTCTAAAACAATAATTTTATTTTAATAGAGATAAAAACAGCCACACTGTTGTCATGTCTACTAATAATAAAGCAGAATATATATGCGATGGCACTCTATAGGGCAGAACGCCAGACCTAGAGTTACGAAATTTCGCGCAAACATACTTTGGAGAGTGGGAATGTGCGCCTCGAAGCCGTTTCTTTAAAATTTTAATTAATTAAAAATTATCAGAGATTTTGTAGCTTTCTCTTTAAAACTTCTAAAAATATTATAAATAGTACAAAAAATAGTGCGAATAAAATAGTACAAAAATGTACACCATCTGAAAATTCAAAAAATTATATTTTCAATTATATCAATTAAGTTATAGTAAAATTTTCTCTAATTTTAATAAATATTTGAAATATTTTATATTTTTATTGCTAGCTAAATAGATAGGTATAGTAACTTTACTTTACACTACGACACACCCCTGACTCCAGAGATAAAAATCTCCGGTTTGCAGTTTGGATGAGTGTACGTAGAAACTTTATTGAACCAAAAAAAAAAAAAAAAACTGATTCTCATTCTTTCAGATTTTCATATAAGGAAAAACATTTAGAAAATATTTTTCATCATTTCCATTGAAATTCACTCAAGATTATCTGCACCACATATTTCAGAGCAATCTAAATTTTTAAAAAGAATGCGACAGAATAAAAACTAAATTTTATTCATTAAAATATTAAAATCCATTTTGAAGATATAGGAATAGTAATGGAAAGGATTTCATAATTTTGAACTTTCGTCGAACAATATCTTGAACCCCGTCCCCTTTTCGTCAAAACATCCAATTCGCACAAGCGAGAAGTAGCATTACATTGCCATCTGACCACGGCTCAAAACCACCAGATCTACCAGAAAATAGTCCCTGTATTACTTCTAAACGGAACGTCAATCTATATAAACTGAGCTAAAATATCACAGCAGATCGACCATAGACTCTTACATAAGAAGTTATTTAAGTTAATTATTATCTTTCATATAACACATTTTTTACTTCAGTTTCGTTCTTTTAATAATAAAGATGAAAAAGAAATTATACCTTAATTTTTGGGGAAGAGTATATTTGTAAGAGGTTTTTCTTCACAATGATTTCTACTCCTAACCCATTTCAGATCTAGAGCTTGCTTTATTAAATCAAGTAATTTTAAGGCAAACCTGGTCTGAAGACATTGCATTACAACAACTCCAATACCGAAATCCAAAAAGGAGTACTATATTTGATTATTGTTTGAATCTATTCGAAATCTGTTTTGTTATTTTAAATAATGGCAGATTACAATGACATCTGGCATGGTACCCGACTTTGCAGACTTTCATACCACATTAATCTGAGGGTGTTTGACCAACTGCTCCAGATTTAATGTGTGGGGGCCGCGGTGGCCTAGTAGTAAGGTCTGGGCTTTGGGGCCGGAGGGCTCCAGGCTCGAAACTCGATTCCACCGAAGACCCGCCGTGTATGGGGCCTGCTGCACGCTAAATCATACGTAGTGGCCAAACGTCCTCCCGTTGGTGGGATGCAAAAATACCCACCCTGGCCCGGCCTACTCAAGAAGGGTGCAAGGCCGGGAGAGGACCAACGGGGAGAGAGCCACCCCACCAGCATGTGGAGAACGGGATTTATTATATACAATAAAATGATACAGGCATTGCTCTAACAGGGGCAGTACTTTTAAATACGAGAGCTGGGAGTATAAACATGGTTCGACCCACCTCGGTGGGGAGAGAATAGCTTGATTTACATGTACTCAACCGCCAAGAGTGGTGAATGATAATGACAAAATGAAGGTTCTTTCTTTTCATATAAAATATTTAAATATCCCTAACGCAATAAATTTAAGAACTGCTCGGGCAAGCAAGGAACAGTAAAAATATATAAAATATATATAAGTATTGAACAAGAAATAAGCACAGAAAAAGCAGTATAAATCATATATATAAATAAGACAAAGATTGAAACCACACAATATAAAAACAAAGCACACACAAACAACACTACACATCACACGGCACACAAAACACAAATAAAAACTGTACAAAACATTGAATTAAAAATACATAAATTAAATAATAATAATTACTTCTGAGATAGAAAGGAAGAAAATCCGTCGGTCAACGGCAATTCACGTCCCGCGTAATAGGGAATATCTATCCATCAATTACATAATGTTTTTTTGAGTAAAAGCTGCGCAAGTTAAAAATTACTTTTAAGTCCTAAACAGGATGAAAATGGCCAAAGGGAGAGGAAAAGGATTAAAATTCTGTAGTCTAAAAATAAAATCAAGGTCAAAAAGTAGAATGCATAGCCCCATGTGGTGTGGAAGTTTGGAGAGGCAGGTGCCAGCTCAGGTATCGTCCTCTTCATCTGACCGTGGTTCAAAATTACGAAGTCCGTCCCAAAATAGCCCTCTTGTTGCTTCAAAACGGAACGGTAATATAACTAAACTTAACCAGATTTAATATGAAACAGGCCCATCGTCTAGAAGGATCTTATATGGAATCCAGTCTTTAAACTCTGGTCCACTACTCTTCCAAGACAAGAAACTGCGGCTGAAACCAAAAAACTGATGCGTGTCTTTGGATTGTATCCAACAAATAACGATAAACCCAATCAATAAATAAGAGCATTAAGTATGCTTTACGAAGTCACAGTACAAAGCGAAACAATAAATTTGGATGCAGTTGAGATATGCCGAAGTTGGAGAACGAGAAGAGCCACTCTCCAACGGGCCATAACCAGGTGTAGAGATGACTTTTATTTGGTAAAGGTTGGCGGAATTGAAAAACCCGGACAATAATTGTCTAGCATTACAAAAATGCATTGCTCAAGAATATGATTTGTTAATGTCATATTTGGAGATACTGGCAGTTTTGGGAGGCAGCTCGCAATTTTGAACGGTGACCAGATGACGAGCTAACACCAAGATTCCACATCACACCATGAAAACGCTCGACCCCCAACGATAGACCTCGCATGCACAACAGTATCGTAGAGACCAGGGGAGTAGAGGGATATAGATGCCCCGGGAACCATGGATTCATAACATTACTGCGTTTATGTCTCTTTTTAAAGCGAAATACGATAAGGGAGCATAAAACTAATACCATGTCCCAGGCGCCGGTTACGCTTGTTAAATCACTGATGACGCCTGGAAGACGAAAAAATCATATCTTGCCCCTGGTGCTACTTACCCTCGCTATACCACTGGTCAGTGTGACTAAACGTTAGCGTGTTTATGTCCCTTTTTAAAGTGAAATACGATAAAGGCCGAAAAAATACTATACGCCGGCAGTCGTAAACACAAGCTAAACCCCTGATGGTGAATAGGCGAAGGAGGGCGAAAAAATCATATTATGACCCGGGCGCCACTTACCCTCACTAGGCTACTGGTGCACTAGGTCCTTATACAAGACGAATCATAGTTGGAAACGTGTTGCGAACCTGGAACCTTCCACTCCTGAACGTGAAATTCTTCTATCATACCACTACGACTCTCGCTATTCAACGAATGCATATGTTTTAGAGGATTGCATAAACCCAAATTTTATTCATTATAAATATATCCATTTAGATATTAATATTTCACTAGGTTTGTGTAACAAACTATTGTTATGCCATCTTTTCTACAAATAGATTACAACACGGATTGTTATATTTATGGAATTTTCGAATCCTGATTCCAAAATGCCGTACGTTTTTCCTGTGCTCATTGTGTCTGCTGAGAAAATCCAATCATTTGTAATTTTTCTTGCTTGATTCGCAATCAACAGGGTCTGATCAAAAGCCTTAAAAGTTTTATAGTCGATTCTGCAAGTCTCAATTGCAATTGATGAACGTTTCCTTTTTAACGATTATCAGAGTAGAAACAGAAAAACGGATAAAATATGAAAACTACGAAATATATTGAATGATTTTTAGTCTTCTGAGACTGTTCATATGCTGTAAGTTAATTTTATAAATTTAGTTCGAAAAATCGAGCAGACTGGTGAAGTAATGCCAATTAGAGTCCGAAATACTGAAATACGTAGACAAAATTGGACTTTTATCCTCACTATATCTTACCCCATCTTTAGTTTCTTTCGAACCTAAGCCTGTGCTAATCTCATGCACACATCAGATTTGTGTGAACTGTGAGTTTGATTTGTTTAACTAGCCACTGTTCCATTGAGGTGGATCGAGATACGATACAGTTCTCTTAAATGTATTTAGCTCATTAAAATTAAATTAGCTTTGCAAAATTTAGAACCAAATGTAATCAGTCATGATTTAGAATGCTTTTCTAAATTTTGTTTGAAAACTGAACTATATTATAGGACTTTCAGCAATTCCAATAGCAAAAGGTGCCTATACCTATGGACGAGTTTTCTGTTTTGTTTAAATATATTTAAAACCTTGACTTTATTTGCATTACTTTTGGACTTCCGCTTTGAAGATTCCATTGACTTAGCATTACACCGGAATTACGTAGTTCACGCATTTTAATGTAAAAAAAAAAACAGAAAACTCATCCATAACTCAGGTATGTTATTGATTTCTACATCCGATGGATGAGTTTTCTGTTTTGTTTATTTACATTAAAATGCGGTGACTACGTAATTCCAGTGTTATGCTAAGTGAATGGAATCTTCAAAACAGGAGTCCAAAAGCAATGTATTTTTAAACAAACAGAAAACTAGCCATTATAAAATCATTATGAAAGCCTTATAGAAAAATTTTAGGCTTATTTTAAAGGCAAATTTATAAAAGTCTGAATATCATAAAATATTCTTCATTATATTAAACACTTGTCCTGCAAATTTTTTTAAAAAATAGAACATCTATATGAATATTAAAGTGACATTTTCTGTGACGTCAAACGGTATTTCGAGAATCATTTGGCAACTGTTGTGAAGAAATCACTATAAAATCCAACATCGGATCGTCAACCTTCAGTCAAGTGTGTCCCTTCTGAAGATTTACCAAGTTTTGGTTATTTATCTGGAGTGAGAACTTATCAACTACTGTTTTACCAGTATATACGAATTTGATAAACTTGTGAATAATGGCAGCAATTTGTTGTTTAGAAAATGGACACGTAGAGTAAGTTGAACATTTATTAATATTCTTGTTTACTTTATAGCGGCGTAATATTTTAAGTTTCTCGTATTGTCTAAATGCTGTGTAACTGAGTTGGAGATGCCCTCAATTTTTATCCCCTCTCAATATGAAAGTCTTTTCTACAGTAAATATCTCATTTAGCTAACCGAGTCTAAGGTAAATCGTATCTAGTGAGTACTTGAAATCTTCCTCTCGTATAACCTTCTTTTAAGATGAGGAAACAAGACTCGTACAAGTGTTATTAATATGGAGTCTGTAATCTAAGATGGAATAACGAAGTTTTGAATTCAGTTGCTCCGGTGCACTGCAATACTGGATAGGATTATGAATGGGGAGGATTTAAAATTATAAACTCTTACCCGGCAACCAGCCGAGCTTTCTCACTGGATCAAACTATCCACGAGTTCATTTTAATTTCGGCAGGCCGGTTATATTATAGAAAACGACAAATTCCGCAACCTCGAATTAAAGGCTATAGGATCGACTGTAATGTAATGCGAACCTTAATTTCTACGAATTGTACTGGATTTCAGTTGCTCTGTTTAATAATTCTTAAACTTGCTAGTTTGAGTCAAGTGTGTCCCTTCTGAAGATTTACCAAGTTTTGGTTATTTATCTGGAGTGAGAACTTATCCACTACTGTTTTATCAGTATATACGAATTTGATAAACTTGCTAGTTTCAAAGCGCAAGAATGCTAGTTTATTAAAGTTTAGTTTTTTAGTTGGATTAATACTAACGTTAGCGCCTAATAAGCGAGGGTTTTTCGTTGATTGCTGGTTATATTTTTCATTTCGCCGTGCTGTGTTCTTTAATTTGATTGTAATAAGGTTGTTTCCTTTTAATCTCTAATGAAACTAATTTAAAACGTTAAGACAAGATGGGTAGCACAAGATGCAACTTTGTCTCTTGTGTAAAACTAAAACTAAATAGACTTTCTCAAGTTTCTGTATTGTGTCTAGGATGGCTGGAGTTGATGGAAAGAAAGAACGGAAGGTGGAAGGACCAGACGGTGGTTACGCTTGGATAGTGGCTATCGCCGCCTGCGTCATCAATTTCATAATGGCCGGATTGGGCAGGATATCCGGCATTCTCTTCGTCGCTTTCATAGAGTTGTTTGGAGTGGATCGAAGGAGTGCTTCAATGCCCTTCAGCGTGCGATCATCGGCAAGAAACTTGCTAGGTGAGTTCTCGAGACAATCTAATTCTAATCGCAATTTGTGACTTGCTGC
>BGPR01026885.1:0-21169 GCA_013235015.1 Araneus ventricosus | reverse complement strand
AGAAGGATATTTTTGATGCAGTATATTTATTTACATTTAATGGTTGTTGAAATATAAATTCAGAGTGTCTTGGGGAACCTAGTTCATTGACAATTTATTGGCTTTTATTTTTCGAACTTGCAAATATTTTCTTCTACTGAACTAACATTGATGTTATAGTTTACTAGACCTTGCTTCAAAGTGCAAAATATTCTCTGAAATTGTAAAAGAAAGTTTTATCTGAATTTATTATCGCTTTTGCTTTTAAGAGAAATAATTCTTTTGAAACATGCTTTGCAAATTACTTTATGCAGTACATCATATTTCTCTGCTAACAATTATTTTGGAGAAGGGAGATTTTTAAAAGTGTCAGAAAATGGTTGAAACAATTGAAAAGAAGACCTGTATCTTAAGGATCAGTAAGTGGTGAAGTTGATGAAAATTATGTTGATGTTTCTATTCTTTTGTAATTCTAAATATATATTCAGAGATTTAAACTAGTTTCACCGTACTTTTATTTCGAAGGGAAGATTTTAAAAAGGTTGAAAATGAAGTTGAAAACACTCTCGAAAGAAGACTTGACCTGTACCTTTTGGCGTGATCATAAAGTAAGAAGTTGATGAAAATTATGTTGATGCTTCTATTCTTTTGTAAATTCTACATATATTCAGATTTAAACTAAGCCACTTCGGGTACTATTCGAAGGAAGTAGTGCTGGAAATGGTTGAAAACACTCGGAAAGACTTATTCCTTGTATCTTATGTGATCATAGCGTAGTTGATGAAAATTTTTCGCGTTGATGCTTCTATTCTTTTTGTAAATTCTACATATTCAGATTTAAACTACTTACCCTTGGGTACTTTATTTCTGAAGGGAAGATTTTTTAAAAGTGTCAGAAAATGGTTGAAACACTCTCGGAAGACTTGGACTCTGTATCTTAAGGATCATAAGTAGTTGATGAAAATTATGTTGATGCTTCTACTTTTTGTAAATTCTACATATATCTAGATTTAAACTAGTTTCACTTTCGTACTCATTTCGGAAGGAAGATTTTCTTAAAAGTGTCAGAAAACGGTTGAAAGACTCGGAAAGAGAAGACTTGACCTGCATCTAAGGATCAGTGCGGTTGATGAAATTTTGTGTTGATGCTTCATTCTTTTTGTAAATTTGCTATATTCAGATTTAAACTAGTTTCACTTCTGGGTACTTCATTTCGGAAGGGAAGTAAAGTGTCGAAAGTGGTTGAAAACACCTTGGAAAGAAGACTTGACTCTGTATCTAAGGGATCAGCAAGTAGTTGATGAAAATTATGTTGATGCTTCTATTCTTTTGTAAATTTACATATTCAGATTGCAGAATCCGTTTCAATTTCAAATTTTATTTTGAAGGGAAGATTTTTAAAAGTGTCGTAGAAAATGGTTGAAAACACACTTCGAAAAGAAGACTTGACCTGTACTGACTGGCAGCAAGTATTGGATGAAAATTGCGTTGATTTTATTCTTTTGTAAATCGTTATTGGTATTCAGATGAAACGGCTCTACCGTACTATTTCGGAAGGGAAGATTTTTAAAAGTGTCAGAAAATGGTTGAAACACTCGGAAAGAAGAAGACTTGACTCTGTATTTTAAGGATCATAGCAAGGCAGTTACGAAATTGTTTGATGCTTCTATTCTTTTTTTGTAAATTCTAACATATATTCATTTCTAAACTAGTTTCAACTTTCACTTTATTTTGAAGGGAAGATTTTAAAAGTGTCAGAAAATGAAGGAAAACACTGAAAGCAGACTGTATCTTAAGGATCATAGCAAGTAAAGGTGATGAAAAATTATGTTGATGTTTATCTTCTTTTGTAAATCACATATCTTAGATTTAAATTTACCTCGTACTTTTATTGAAGGGAAGATTTTTAAAAGTGTCAGAAATGGAAGAAAACACTCTTCGAAAGAAGACTTGACTCTGTATCTTAAGGATCATATGCGGTTGATGAAAATTATGTTGATGTTTCTATTCTTTGTAAATTCTACATATATTCAGATTTTAAAACTAGTTTCACTTCGGGTACTTTATCGAAGGGAAGAAAAGTGTCAGAAATGGTTGAAAACACCTTCGAGAAGACTTGACTCTGTATCTTAAGGACTTCCAGCAAGTAGTTGAAGGAAATTATGTTGATGCTTCTATTCTTTTTGTAAATTCTGTTAGTCTTGTGATTTTAAACCCATTTCACTCTGGGTACTTTATTTCAAGGAAGATTTTTAAAAGTACAGAAAATGGTTGAAAACATCAAAGAAGACGGACTCTGTATCTAAGGATCATATGTTGATGAAAATTATGCTTCTGATGCTTCTATTCTTTTGTAAATTGCTATTCAGATTTTAAACCAATTTCACTTCAAATTTATTCTTGAAGGGAAGATTTTTAAAAGTGTCGAAAATGGTTGAAAACACTCGGAAAGAAGACTTGACTCAGTCTTGCTGTGGATCATAGCAAGTGTTGATGAAATTATGTTGATTATTCTTGTAAATTCTACATATTCAGATTTGGGAAACTAGTTTCAATTTCTGTACTTTATTTCGGAAGGGAAGATTTTTAAAAGTGGAAAATGGTTGAAAACACTCGAAAGAAGCAAGACTTGACTGTATCTTTAAGGATCATAGCAAGAAGTTGATGAAAATTATGTTGATGCTTCTATTCTTTTGTAAATTCTAATATTATGTTCAGATTTAAAACCATCGTTTCGGGTACTTATCTGGTTAAGATTTTAAAAGTGTCAGAAATGGCCACGACTCGGAAAGAAGACCTTGACTCTGGCCTTAGAAGGACTGCTAGCAAGTAGTTGATGAAAATTATGTTGATTTTATTCTTTTGTAAATCTCTACATATATTCAGATTTAAACTAGTTTCACTGGGTACTTTATTTCGAAGGGAGATTAAAAGTGTCAGAAAATGGTTGAAAACACACTTGAAAAGAAGACTGACTCTGTATCTGCGACTCATAGCGTAGAGAATCGAAAAATTATGTTGGATGCTTCTATTCTTGTAAATTCATATCATGTCAGATTTAAACTAGTTCACTTGGGTACCTTTATTTTGAAGGAAGATTTTCTTTAATGTCAGAAAAATGGTTAAACCCACTCGAAAGAAGATTAGACCCTTATCTCAAGGATCATAAAAGTAGTTGATAGAAAATTATAATGATGCTTCATTCTTTGTAAATCTCTACACATAATTGTGCTAGATTTCCAATTCTGCACTTGTATTTCGGAAGGAAGATTTTAGTTGAAATGGTTGAAAACACTCGAAGAAGACTTGACTCCTGTATCTATAGATCATAGCAAGTAGCTGATGAAAATTATGTTGATGTCTATTCATTCTTTTGTAAATTCCTCTTGCCCAGATTTAAACTCAGTTTCACTTCAGTACATTTATTCGGAAGGGAAGATTTTAAAAGTGTCAGAAAATGGTGAAAACATCTGAAAGAAGACTTGACTCCTGTATCTTAAGGATCATAGCAAGGTAGTGATGAAAATTATGTTGAGTGTTCTGCCTTTGTAAATCTACATATATTCAGATTTCAAACTAGTTTCATGGCAATTTATTTCGAAGGGAAGATTTTAAAAAGTGTCAGAAAATGGTTGAAAATACTGGAAAGAAGACTGACTCTGTATCTTGCTGGATCATAGCAAGTAGTTGATGAAAAATTATGTTGATGCTTCATTCTTTTGTAAATTCTACATATTCAGATTTAAACTGGTTTCACTTCCTGGGTACTTTATTTCGGAAGGGAAGTAAAAAGTGTCGAAAATGGTTGAAAATACTTGAAAGTTAAGACTTCAATTCTGTATCTTAAGTGATCATAGCAAGTAAAGGATGAAAATTATGTTGATGCTTCTATTCTTTTGTAAATTCTACATATATTCTAGATTTAAACTAGTTTCACTGGTACTTATTTCGAAGATTTTTAAAGTGTCAGAAATGGTTGGAAAACATCACTGGAGAAGACTGACTCTGTATCTTAAGGGATCATAGCAAAGTAGTTGATGAAAATTATGTTGATGCTTCTTTATTCTTTTGTAAATTCTACATATTCAGATTTTAAACTAGTTTCACTCTGGGTACTTTACTCTGAAGCAAGATTTTAAAAGTGTCAGAAAATGGAAAACACATCGAAAAGAAGACTTGACTTGTATCCTTAAGGACCATAGCAAGTAGTCAGAAAATTTATGTTGATGCTTCTATTCTTTTGTAAATTTATATCTAGATTTAAACTAGTTTCACTTCGGGTACTTTATTCTTGGAAGGGAAGATTTTTTAAAAGTGTCGAAATGGTTGAAAAACACACTGAAAAAGAAGACTTGACCTGTATCAACAAGGAACATCGCAAGTAGTTGATGAAAATTATGTTGATAAAGTTGCTATTCGTTCGTAAATTACATACAGATTTAAAACAAGTTTTCACTGTACTTTATTTGGAAGGGAGATTTTAAAAGTGTTGGAAAATGGTTGAAAACACACTCCGAAAAGAAGTCTCGACTCTCATCTTAAGGATCATAAAGCAAGAAGAAAATTATGTTGATGGTCTTTTTTTGTAAATCTTCACATATATTCAGATTAACAGTTTCACTTGCTAAAATTTTATTTCAAGGAAGATTTTAAAAAGTGTTAAAATGGTTGAAAAGTCACCTTGAAAAGAAGACTTGGACTGTATCTTAAGGATCATAGCAAGTAGCTTGATGAAAATTATGTTGATGTTTTATTCTTTTGTAAATTTACATATTCAGATTTAACCAGTTTCACTTTGGCACTTTATTTCAAGGGAAGATTTTTAAAAGTGTCAGAAAATGGTTGAAAACACACTGAAAGAAGATTGACCCTGTTCCGTAAGGAACATCGCAAGTAGTTGATGAAAATTATGTTGATGCTGCTATTCGTTTCTGTAAATCTACATGTATTCAGATTTAAACAAGTTCAATTTTCGGGTACTTATTTCGGAAGGGAGAGATTTTTAAAAGTGTCGGTTGAAACACACTGAAAAAGAAGACTTGACCCGGACGTAAGGAACATCGCAAGTAGTTGATGAAAAATTATGTTGATGCTGCTATTCGTTCGTAAATTCTACAGCGTATTCAGACTTCTTAACAAGTTTCAATTCTGCACTTTTATTCTCGAAGGGGAGGATTTTAGAAAAATGGTTGTTATATCTGAAAAAGAAGAAGACTTGATCCTGCATCGTAAGGAACATCAAGTAGTTGATGAAAAATTATGTTGATGCTGCTATTCGTTTCGTAAATTCTACATATTCAGATTTAAACTAATTTCACTTCGGGTACTTTACTTGAAGGGGCCTTTAAAAACTGTCAGAAAATGGTTGAAAACACACTGAGTTAAAGACTGACTCTGTATCAAGAACATCGCAAGTATTGATGAAAATTATGTTGATGCTGCTATTCGTTTCGCAAATTTACATGGTTCAGATTTAAACAAGTTTCAATTTCAAATTTTATTTCGGAAGGGGAGATTTTTAAAAAAGTGTCAGAAATGGCTGAAAAACACACTGAAAAGAAGACTTCCGGTTCTGTATCGTAAGGAACATCGCAGAAGTTGAAAATTATGTTGATGCTGCTAATTGTCCGTAAATAATAAGCCGTATTCAGATTTAAAACTAGTTTACCTCCCTGGGTACTTTTATTTCGGAAGGGGAGATTTTTAAAACTGTCAGAAAATGGTTGAAAACACACTCGAAAAAAAGACTTGACTCTGTATCGTAAGGAACATCGCAAGTAGTTGATGAAAATTATGTTGATGCTGCTATTCGTTTTGTAAATTCTACATGTATTCAGATTTAAACTAATTTCACTTCGGGTAATGAATTGTTAAAATATTTATGTCTTATATACCAGCTAGAAAATTGCGGTTCTAGAATAAAATCGGGAAAATGAGGTTCAGGATGAAATGCAATCCATTGTCAGCTTCATGAATTGTTTTTTTTCAGTTATGTGTTGAAATTTTCAGTCCGCACAAACAGTCACTGTTTTCAGTCTTACACTGTAGAGGAAATTGTAAAATGCAAACTTTTAAAGTTGATTAAAAACAAATATTTACTTCGATATTTGATATGCTATAAGATGTTTATTTATTATTCAGTACTGAAATTATGAAATGGCTATATATTTTTTTTGGTGTTGATGTTATTTTTAAAATGATTGGTAATATTTGGTTTTCTGCTTTTTCAATTATTTGTATTTTGTTTTTCGTAATAGTCTTCTTCCGGGGGGGGGGTGAATTTCTTGTTTATTCGCACTTTCCTGAAATATCTTTTTTTATTTTTGATAAAAATATAAACAGATTAATGTAGATATTTCCCCAGCTTTATTTATTCAATTACTTCTGCATATCTATGAAAGTTGTTATTACATATACAAATGTGCAGCAGAAATAGTGCACAATTTTTGATTCAATATTATCTGGTGTCATAAATACAGAGTGCCCCAGAAATCCGCTTACAAACTTGGAAGGATGGCCAACAGCATCGTTAGGAATCATATAGGAATACATGGTCGGAAATGCCACCCTTAACTAATAAAGTGTCATAAAGAAACAGTAAGAGCACAAGACAGAAAGCAATGAAAAGCGCTTTATCACCCCAAAAAAGAATACAATAATAGTTACAAGAATCACAGTAGGTGTTCAAAATTTCGGCCATTGGCATTGATACACGTGCAGTGTGACAGTGCATTGGTCCCGGGTCATGAATCGTTAACCACTGTCAAAAGGAATCCCCTCTGTCCGAAGGTGGATACTGACTTATATACGTCAGAATAGGATGGCGTAGCACGTTGCACTACAGGAGCAACCACCAGATGGTTTGATATTATCTGAATATCAAGTAAGCGATAATTGCACTTCCATGTGCTGCGTGCATATGCGGAGGTTGCTGCCCCGATTATTTTTGCGCAGTCAGGTGCAGACTTTGTGCTGTGAAATGCGTCAGAGACTTTGTATTGGGAAAGCCGCTTGCTTGTAGAATTTGTAAGGCTGCCGTCTCACGGATGTAGCAGAAGATGGAATTTTTTGATGTTGCAATCTAGTATTGGGACTGAAAGTACGTGTTCTTCCGGGTCACAACAGTGGCAGGCACGTAGTTTAGAACAGGAGACCTTTGGGTCCCGGGTCACGAATCTTAACCACTAGACAAAAGGAATTCCCTCTGTCCGGAGGTGGATACTGACTTATATATGTCAGAATAGGATGGCGTAGAATGGTGTACTACACACGCATAACATCTACACCACATGAATTATCGAATGTTCTCAGATCGGCTTTTCGAGGATTGTAGTAGCAGCGATGGCGATTCGTTTCACCAGTTCCAAGTCAGATTGAAGTTTCAAACACAATAACCTTCAAGGCACCCCAGAAAAAAAATAAAGAGGAGATAAATCAGGTGATCTGGAAGCCATGTAACGAGACCACCAAGCCCAATCCATTTACGTCCAAACATCCGTTATCCTGTATCGGTATTGTAAATCAGGGATGGCGTTTATTGCGAAAACAACCGGCTTTTGGTTATTCAAGTTTTTTTCACCTCCGGTTTAACCTGGCGGTTATAACCACTGAAAATAACCGGTTTTCTGTTTTTTCCTAGAAAATCAAACGCCATTTATGGACAAATTTTTTTATTAATATTGTTTTTACAGGAAATCAATCCATTGGTCTATATTTATCTGTTCATTAAGACTCTTTTAGTAATCCGCCAACCATCAGACGCCTCGAGAAAGCGGTTGTCGTTGATTGGCCTATGATGATGAAATTCAAATCTTTATAAATTGGTAAATTTTAGTCTAATTGAACCTAAAATCGGGCCTATCTTCCGATCCGGTTTTTTACACGGTTATTGGATTTTTAAAAAAATAACCGGTTATAACCGGGTTAAAAAAAATAACCGAAAAAACCGGTTAAGGGGAACCAAAAAACAGGTTTTCGGTTAAAACCGGTAGGTGTTTCTCATCCCTACTGTAAAGAATCCATGTTCTGATAAGTTCTGATGCACATGAGTGAACATTTGGGGATAAGGTACGTGTCTGGAAGGAAATTTTTCCCGATGTAATTGTACAACAGGCGCCCATTTGTGTTAGTTAGGTCATACATGAAGAGAATATCGGCCAAATCGGCGTTCGTGAAACGATTCATGTTGACAGCACTCAGTCTGCGTTTGCAATGAGGAACAAGTATGTGCCGACCTTGGAGATGTCTGTACAGCGCCACCTGTCCGTTTCCGACCATGTTTTCCTATGCGATTGATTATGATTCCTATCGATGTTCTCTACCTCACCTCCAAGTTTGTACGTGGCGTTCTGAGATATCCTGCATATATTTATTGGGTTTCGATCGTTGAAAACCCCATCGTCCAAGTAAATAAATACAAAAAAATATTGTTATATGTCGCCTCATTTAAAATCATCCTCTGATAGAAAAGTGGATAATTCATTTCTCATTTTTTCGAATCGCGTTTTCGAATTAAATATGAAGGCATTTAAAACTAGACGATGAGTACAAGTATTGGTCGTATGAATGGCATATTCTCAAATACGCAAACAAAAGCGCAGAATAACTTTTTTTATCCACTCTCTCTTCGATGCATTTGGAAAATACTTTTTTTTTCTTCCACAGAAATGCTAACACTTTACTTTTTTAAGATTTTTGTCAGGTTTTTCTTTTAGAAAATGGTATCTTCTGTAATCAGCTTTTTGCACCTTTGTTCCTCCAGAATTGCTTTGTTCTTTTGCACACGATAGGAAAACAAAAAGTAATCCATCAATTCTGAAAGACACGAAAATTCACGAAATACAAGGTTCCAAAAAGTTCTGAAAAGCAATGATGAGGAAAGAAATCAGTGTTTTAAAGCAAAAATTTCGAATTTTATTTCGTATTTTCTCTACTCTCCTGCTCTTTTGACAGCTTGTAAAATCAAGGTGCTGAAAGAGATTAATACGTCTTATTAACTTGTCTGTAGAAGGAAAGATATATTGAAAAAATGGGGAAGAATAAAAATCAGATTGACAATTGAAATATTTTTATCTGAATTCTTATAACTGGAAAGTCTGCGAGCCAAATTTATAAAATAAAATCTTTTAAATGCTGAAAAATATCTTTATTTATTATTATCTTATTATCTTATTTATTTGATAAAATGGTTAAAATTTAAACATAAAATGAGAAAAAATGCTTTTAAAAGTAGATGTTTAGCCTATTTTGATTTTAATAGTATAAATCCGTCTGATTTTATAAATTTTCTAAAATCATTTTCATGTCTTACCTTGTTTTTAAAATATAGTTTAAATATATTTAACAGAAAAATGAGCTGATTTGAAAAATCTCGGCGATTAGATTCTTTTATTTCCAATTTAGGCGAAAACTTAACTTTTTGGTAAAGGACCTCATAAAATGCTAAAATTTTCGAAAAAAAAGAAATAAGCAAAATATATATTGGTAATAGCTTAGTCTCCAAATCCATATCGAATATCAAAGATATACATATCGGAAATCATCAAAATCTATATCGATAATTTTCAGGAAAGAAGAACTCAACGAATCATTTCTATCGTTACAGAAATACTGGGTGCCAACTAAATTTACTTACACTCCATCCTTAATTTCAGAACTACTTCAGCTATAGTCATAAAAATGGAGTCTAGGTATTGTGAAGTGCCTATGCACTATGCTGTGAGACTTCTTTCAGCGTCACCTGGCGACAAACTGTGGAATTAGAATTCCTATCTTAAAAACGAAACGATATACGGAAAAGAAGTCAATAACAAAGTTGTAGAACACCATCGATTTATACAAAAAGATATCTTATGGATATTAATGCTAAGAACAGAACACTTAATACGTACATTTGTTTGTTCGCGATTTCCAAAATTGTGACGTCATGAAACGTGGACGAAAGTAAAAAAATTCTATATTTCGGACAAAAATGACCGCAATGGACTTTTTCCTGAAGAGAAACCTCAAACAGCAGGTGCATACAACCTCTCCAGCAACACTGCAGCACTTTCGAACAACATATTACTGATGCTCGTGCCAGCGTGACAACTAATATACCAAATTATGTGCAACGTGAAATTCAAACAAGGGTCTAAGTGTGTATTGTAGCTGAAGGAAAGCAGTTTGAACACCGAAAATAAAGGTATCTTGTGATAATTAGCTATTTTTTCTCATTCTAACACGTTTCGTCACCTAACAGTGCTGGAAGTCGTAAACAAACATATGAATTTTTAAGTTATCTGTTCTTGGCATCGATCTTCACAAGGTGTCTTTTTGTACTAAATCGATTATGTTTTATAACTTTGTAACTGATTTTTTCCTATACCGTTCCGTTTTCGAGATAGGAGCGCTAATTCGGAGGTTCGCCGGTGGCGCTATAACTGTCTCATGGCGTAGTGCATAGCCATTTTAGTATATCTAGACACCACTTTTATGACCATAGCTGTAGTTGCTCTGAAATTCAGGGTGGGTGGGTAGGTGTAACTTAGTGAGCACACTGTATAACTCTTTGAGTATAGCCTTTTTTATTCTTTGTAGTATTTTTATCTATTTCAGAAAATGTTCCATTTTAAAATAAATTTCCAAAACATTTTGTGAGAATATCATTCCAATTTATTTAATAAACTCATCATCGTTTGTCTCATTCAACAATAAACTCAAGGATGAATAACTTTTTTCTAATTTATTTCTTATTTCCAAGTGCTCTACAATACACTTTTAGAATATAATTTATCATTTCGAAAACATTTCTTCCGTAAATGGATGTCGAATGTGTTGCCATAACGATTTTGAATCAATAATGATGGATTAATACATTTTCTTTCATAAATAGACGCGCAAGTTTTTTCATCTATATTTTATGTTTTGCAAATTGAGTTCCTGCCATTGAAAATATACTAATCAAGGATAAAGTCGATCTTCAAAAAGACTAGACGTCTTCAAGTCTTCTATATTTTTTATTTCATTTTAAGAAAATTTTTACTGCTATAAGCAAACAACCACAAAACGTGAAATTACGGAGTCATGCCGAAGAATTATTTTCCTTTGCTTCATTCATTTCTAAAGTCTTCGAAGCTATTGCCATGACGTTTTAAAAAGTTTGCAGCTGAAGATAATTATATTTTTGAAAAAATTCCATTAAAGTGAAAAAAAGAAATGAAAATGTAATTTAACTGCATTGTATTGTTTTATCTGTTGACCAAAATGATTTGTTTTTCTAACTTACGAAAGAAAGTTCCGAACGTTCTTCAAAAAACTATGTACGTATTTGGATTACCCGAAATGCAAAACTATATCAAAGGGAAATTGTTGAACATTTTACGGGCATTATTCGTAACATTCTTTATTCTAGGATCCGTCTACTTGATACTTATTGATGCAAAATTTCTTTATGATTGTTCAACATTACAGCGTCGCAAATTAAGTATTTCCAGACTCATGTGGAGAATCTTTGTTTTAGGAAATTATTTTTCGATCTATTTCAAGAAATATGAAGTTCAAAAAATGTTGAAACTTTTCATAGCCATGGGTAAACGATACAGTTCGATAACAAAAAAGCACTTGCGTTCTTTTAATATCTTTACCTGCTTTATGTTATTATACTTTCTTGTTCTGAGTGTAGTATGTTTGATTCCAACCACTGTGAAACATTTTGCAGATCTACTTTTACCAAAGTCCGTATTAGGTATGGTTCGTGATTCGTGTTTCCCTTGCGAAGTATTGTTAGTTTTCTGTTGTTATATCTCTGCATTTATGTTCACAATAATGATGTCAGTCTTTTATTCAGTATTTTATGTGTTCTTATGCACTTATATTAAACGAATTCTTAAAGAGTTCCGCCAGAAACTAAATCATATTTCTAGTTCTGAAGCCTTTCGAATCGGAATTATTCGTGAATACACTGCTATTCATAAGTTTGCCTGTTCTGTACAATCAGCACTGTCATTGCAAGTATTTTTCTTATGCTCTGCGAATTTCACAGAAATCTTTACAGCTTTTTCGGCTGTTTTGGGATTTCACACCTACGCAAATGAGATTGATGTATTTCGAAGGGCGATAACTACTACCTTGAATTTGTCGTCTTTCTTTGCAGTAACTTGTTCGGCTTTAGCGATTTCTCAAGAAAACGAAAAAGTGAGAGAGAAAATGGAAGAAATTGGTTTCAAGTTAAGTTTAGCGAAAGAGACGGAAAAGCAAGGGAAAATATTGTATAAGTTTATTAAGTTAAAAAAGAAACTAATTTTCAGTGCATGGGGAATATTTAATTTTACCAGAGGTTTCCTACTGACATCGATCGGTGCGTTGATAACTTATAATCTGCTTTTCCTTCAACTGGATACACATCATGGTAATATGCATATCTAATAGCTACATTAAACACAATTCATCGCCGTGCCAAGAGCCACAGCTTAAAAGTAGTACTGCTCAAACATTTAGAGTAAAGTGAGGTTTGTTTGGATATGTAAGGACATTTTTCCCTAACTCAGAGAGACATTAATTTACTTTCTTAATTCTTAGACAATCGTCCTTTGTGCTAGGTATTTCTATATTGAGGACTTTTCTATTTTTAATCTTAGCATAATCGCAACACTCTTAATTGTAAATGAAATCTGTTAGTGTCAAATATTTAATAAGTTTTTTTAGTATTTGGAAAATATATTAAGAATGCTTGTATAATTTATTTTAATAAAATATGGCTTTAATGTTGTTTGACCGTTATTTCTTGTAACTGGGAAACTTGATAGAATAGAAAAAAGAATGCGACTTCTTATATACAATGTATAGAAACGACAAAGAAATAACTCATAATATTATCTCCGACTTTTAAAAAATTATTAATAATTTTTAAATAAAAATTCATGTATCTCAGTGAAAGGTATCTCACTTTTTCCAATATTCATTTATTAAATTAAGTATAATTTCTATTTAATTATAATATTATTGGATTTTAAGCAAAATAGCGTCATTTTTTATGAGATGGAAGTATATTGAATACTGAGAGATTTGTTTTTAGACTTTAACTTAAAAGGCATTGAGTAGTTTCGATTTGTTATTCATTTTTGAAAGAACTGTCTTGAACGGAACATTTGATGCTAATTCAAGGATTTTTAAATCCGAAGAGAAACTGCATTCCCACGATTCTCCCTCAAAACTTTGATTTCCGAGTTTTTCAGTTCCGATTACGTTGACAATTTAAGAGTCATACCTTATCAGATAGTAAATACAGCTCATAAAACAAATATTAAAAATTAAACAAATAAATATTGGTAATAATTCTTCGTTGCAAGTGATGCAATCCTGCTGAATACTCTCTCGCTCTTCTTTGTAATCAGGTTCAAATTCAATGCTCTAGTGCGCCACAGAACTCATGCAAATTTGGATGGCGCTCGATATGTTCTGTAACGCGTGTCTTTCTGTTAACTGTATTGTTAACTACTTACAGGATTGTATATATTTGTGCATATGTGTATTATCCTGTTCTGTTCTGATGGACTGGCTGGCTGGCTGGCTGCTCTGCGTAGTAAGATGTTTGTAGCTATGTCGAGTTGAGATAGATGATTGGTTTTACTCATAATAAAATGTTTTTATGAATGAAAACTTAAACGGAAAGTGTTAATTAACAAAATGTATTGCTTCATCTGTTGACCAAATATGTCTTGTTTTTCTGACTTTAAAAAAGAAAGTAACGAAAACTCTGTATGTGTTTGGATTACCCGAAATACAAAACGATAAAAAAGAGAAATGATAAAAAATTTTACGGGCTTTGTTTCGTAACATTGATTCTTTTAGGAAACATCTGCATGGTACTTTTCGATGTGAAGAAGCTTAATGAATGTGTCATATCACATTGAGCCATTCTATTAGAAATTTCTCTGTCACAAAGTTTTGTCTCATTATAATTATCACTGTTAATTATATGTTCACTAAGTAGTTTTCTGTAATAATATTTACAAATTATAGCAAAGTTACTGGACACTGTGTCTATATAGACTATTACAAAGTCTGTTTGCAGATCTTTTATTTGTTTTTTAATATCTAGATATCTAATATAATCATGGGATTTAAAGTTATAGTTAAAAAGATGTAATAAAGTTTTTTGCTTATATTCATTAGATGCCTCTAAAGGCAGACTATATTTAATTGCCATATTTAATATAAATTTTTCAGTGACCTTTTTAATTTGCATTTTAATAATTTCATTCCTATTAGTTAGAACCAAGCGATGCTTTGTACCCTTATTCATTAATTCTCTAAGTTTTTCATTTCTAACAATATTCAAATCTCCAGTATTACATTCCCATGATCTTCATTCAAGAAATTATTATATTTTATACAATTGCAATCATCACTCGTATTACTTTCTTTTATACTATTATAGTTAAAAATCATTCTGCCTAATTGTTTGTTATATTTAAATGCACGTTTAATTTTAATATTTTTATAGGAAAGCAATTAATATGTTTATCTAGTATAACAGAAAATTTACAGTTATCATAGCTTTTGTTCATATAAAGGAAGGTACAGTATTCAATATCTTTCTTATTGTAAATGTTATTATATAAATTGGATTTTTTATAAATAAATTTGTAGATATCTCTAATCAAGTTCCATCCATGTGAATTTGTCATATTTTCCATAATTAATTCTCTACATTCTTTTATTTCTTTTTTATTTAATCCAAACATATATCGTTTAATCTTTTTTATGTTAAAATCTTTGTCTAAACTCTTACAAAGTTCCATTAAATCTTTATTGATAACATTAAGATCTCTATTATTTCTCTTATGTCTAGCTATACTAGATTTACTATACATTTTTTCTATATTTGATGCTTCTTCTTTATAAAAGTAATGAGAATCATTACATTTAATTAATTGCAAAATGTTTTTACCAAAATACAATAATTTGAGTCCATATGGATAAATCTATTTTTTTACCTAATAATCTATTTTTTAGATGGGGTGACTATCTTGATGATACTAATTTCTACATTTTCAAAACCGTGTGCATTAAATGTCCAATTTCTATTTTATTGCGAATATTTTTGTTGTTTTCAAATTTTTTAGTGTCTGAACAGTGCTGATTAATTTTTAAGTTAATTGGATTAGAAGTTTGTCCTATATACTTGAAATTACAGATTTTACAATTCATCATATAACAATTGTAAGTTTTTAAAAAAAGAAATTTTGAACTATTATCTATTTGTACACCATTAATCATTACACATGTTTAACATCTTTTATTATTACATCTTTTGAATTTTAAATTTTCTAAATAGTCAATATTTTCATTATTATCTATTTTTTTTCATATTACTTGTGAACCGCAATATAGAATGTGAAGTAGGGGAAGCCAATTTATACCTGTTTGCCTGTTTTCTATATTTATATATATATATAGAAAACAGGGTGAAAACGATCACAATGGTGAAAGATTTACAAAATGAAACAATCCTTTTCGGCAAGCTGGAAGGCAATGGTACGATCATTTATTTGTTGCATTACATGTAATTTGAAAATCAAATAGTTTTCGAGATATTCAAGTAAAACTGAAAAAAATCCCTTTCGGCAAGCTGGAAAGCAAAGGTAGATTCCTTTACGTTAATTTTACAAAAGTAAAGAAATATTTCATATTGATCAATACAAACATAGCCAATGGCTTTAATGTTTCCACACATTGCAATATTTATGTCGTGATTCTGTTTTCATGATATTTAATTTTTTACTGTATCAAGGTTTTATCAATCTACTCAAAAGGTTATGCTAGATTTATTAGTCAGTACATTGCTTAAATTTTTTTTATATTCCAACACATAATCATTCAACAGGTAGGAGTCATAAAAAAATAAACATGCCAGCAGTGTAAATATCCCCTAGATAACATTAAGCCAGCCTATCTGAAACAGTAGCAAGAAATTGACACTTGACACGAATGAAGAACGACTCTAGATTTAAAAATTAGTTTATTTAATCTAGGTTACCATATAATTGAGCGAACATTACTTTGCCATATGCTAAAATCACATGACATGAAACATTTAAACACTGCTAGAATTGGCTCATTTAGAGAACTCCCTGGTTACAGAGATAATAGTCACTAAATTCTTAACACATAAGAGAATAAAAATTATTAATCATTGTGAGTTGCAAATTTAATACGTGTGTTTAAAACATAGGATATGAATGCAGCCATTTTAAACAGTAAATTTAAATCTCCAATCGACAGTTAAAAGCAAATATTCAGGCGGAAAACCCAAAAACAATTTTAAAGATAATGAGATATTTTTCAATATAAAAATGGATAAAGGGAACTATTATGTATCTAACTTTTATGGCTATTTTATATTAAATTAATTAAACAAATCTTGGTGCAGCCATGTTTAGTTAAATATAAAATTAAAGTAATCGGTCAATTAACTAATTATCAAATTAACTATTAAAATTAACTATTTGATTAATAAAAATTAATTATTTAATTAATTAAAATTAAATATTTAATTAATTGTGTCGATATCCTGACTAAAAGCTTTTTATGGCTCATAGTATACGTCAGCAATATTGTAATTATCTAATAATTATCTTAATTTAAATAAAAGTTATTGTGGCTATTTATGTATGGTTCACATCTCCTCCTAAACCACTGGGCTGATTTCAAGCAGACTTTCCATACTTTTTTATTTAAGACAAAAGAAAGTTCACTTTCCACTTTGTAAAGCCCAAAAGTTTCTTAAAATTTCAGTTCATTAAAAATTAAGCAAGACGTTTTACCGCGATATCTTTGGAAAATATTATCTCACGAAACTATTTTTACACCTTATTAAATTAAAAAAATTAGTATTTCAGTGAAAAAATTTCATTTCCATACAATTTGTTTCTCTTATTTTAATATTTTTCAAAATTAATTTTATACAGAATTCGAAACAATATTCTTTATTGTTGAAGAACAAGAATGATGTGAATATATATAGTTGCCAGAATACATTCACAGAATTCTGGACGAATGCTAAAAGAAAATTTTAAAAGTAGACGATTAACAATTTATATCAGGACCAACTATGGATTTGATTTATTTTCATTCTTTAAATTAATGAATAATCAACTAGTTAATTTAATCGTTTCAAAATATTCATTGAAACCTTTCTTTTACTTTAGAATTTTTTATCAAAATTTGAAGTACCAATATAACAAATAATAATTTATGGAGAAAACGGCTGTTTTTAAAAATCGCCTGTTTCAATTGATATTCTCATTTTAATTTAAAATGTTTCAGATCAGAAAAGGAATTTGTGTATTATAATTTTTATACAATAGTAGTTTTTACATTAAGACATGAAAGCATTTAATCCGGATCAAAGCCAGGTATATCGGCTTTTTTACCGTATAAAAAGTGGAAGTGAATGCGGCTGTGGGAGCTCATAACTTCTAAGTAATTCTTGCTGTCAAAAAACTTTCAATATAAAAGTAGTTTGCTATGATAAGGTGATAATTCCCCGAATTGAAATTTTCTTTCTACCTTCAACAGTAACGGAGCTATGGGGAAAAGATAAATTGGGGGTGAATTGAACATCACATTTCAGATCATAACTTCTAAGCAATTGAAGCTGTCAAAAAACTTTTAGTATAAAAGTTGTTCGTTATGATTATGTCATAATTCGCCTAAATGAAAGTTTCTTTCTATCTTCAATCGTAACAGAGTAATGGGGAAATGATAAATTGGGGGGTGGAATTGAATATCGCTTTTCAGCTCATAAGTTCTAAGTAATTTTATCTGGCACAAACTTTTAATATAAAAGTTTTTCGTTATGATAAGGTGATGATTCGCGTAATTCAATTTCTTTTCTATCTTTAGTCACAACAGAGCTATGGGGACATGATAAAATTGGGGAGGGTATTGAAAATGGAATTTTAGCTAATAAAAAACTGTAGCTTTGAAAAAAGTTTCAATACAAAAGTTATTTGGTATGAAGAGGCAATACTTGGCCTATTTTGAGTTTTATTTCTATCTTCAATCCGAAAGGACTTTTGGGAAAATGAAATTTTTAGCCCCCCACCATTGCCACCACCCCTTAAACTGGATAGCCTATCTAGGAATTCGACCGAGATTTTCACTATCTCCACAACATATATCATGCATATCAACATCATCATATATATATATTGTCTATTTTTGGTTTTTGTCTATTTTTGCCATTTTGTCTTGAGTCTTTGTTTCTAAGTTTGTTTTGATATATATATATATATATATATATATATACTAGCTGATATACATGACCTTGCTCGGGATAAAAATATTTTCATGAGCGGTGAAAATCTGCAGATATTTTCCGAACGTCGTGTCATGAGAACCATTGCAATAGGTAGACATTCTATATGGATTCTACCTAACCAGAGCAAAAGAAAAAAATAATAACTGATCCAAAGAAAAACTAATTTAAAATAGGAGGAGAAAAACAGTTAGACTATGGTAAACAAAATTAAAAAAGGAAAATCCTTCAATTAACCCGGTGAATGCGCTCTATGCAGCAGTACATCCAAGCAGTGAGAAATATTAAGAAAAGAAAAAGTATACAAAACTATTTCCTTACAAATCAGTAACAGTAAAAGGAGCATGATATATATATAACGGATTGATTCAATGGACTCAAAAGTTTCAGTTATTTTCTTTTTCAGTTTTTAAAAATAAATGTATAATTATATTTCTGAGTTAACAACAAATTTTCTTACTCTCCTTTTCAATGAACTTTATTCACGCTCATGCTGTATACATCAAGTCCGTCTTGCAGTTTAAGTTTGAATCCATTGTCCATCTTACAGCAGGAAAATAAGGTTAATCGGAAGGCAATGTGTAGATGTTAGATGACATGCAGCTAAGTGTCATACAACTATGGTTTCACCTTAGTTGAACATTCCCGACAATTAATTCAATGTCGTTTTCATCCGCGGATGGATGTGTGACGTCGTCATCGGCCACGTCACGTTTGTGAAATCTGCATGAGTGATCATCTGCCTTTCCTATGACGTCTGCTCTTTAACCAACAGTGAAGAAGCAGTTTCATGGTGTTTTGTATTTAAAGGTGCTTTTCCATGTGTTCAATCTTCTTATTCTTTTTGCACCCTACCAGCGCGTGTGATGGAGTGATTTAGATATAAGGCTTGTTCAAATGAAAGTGGGATTGTGAAAATATTTTGCAAACGTACATTACAATACATGTATAATTGGAAATGGAACAGTGGTACATCGATATAGTTGATATAAAAGTGAGTAAATGAAATGAAATTGTGTGTACTGTTCAGCAACGGATTCCGAGACTACCACTTTTCGACGATTTTACACCGGAAAGGGGTGTCAGGCAATGAGTCATATTAGCGCATTTACGAACTTCTTTGTTAGATCACGCTCATGAAAATTTGAACATCATTATTCCATTCTTCACTTTCCCCCTATTTTGATGAAAACCACTCAGCCCGGCGCATGCGCAAAATCGCGGAGGGTTGTTCTGTACAATACATTCACATGTTAACACGCAAACAAAAACGTATGTCGTTAGCAAACAGCATCCAGTGGAACGTTGAAAACAGTTTATCTGTTTATACAGATTGAAATCAGTTATTGGTGTATGCTCATATTGTCTATTACACATAATCGCCAGGTTGGTTGAAAAAGTTCCGTTGTTTCACAAGATTATGAATACCGGCTTTTAAGAAAGTCCTTGGTTGAATACTGAACCATTCCTTAACGATTATACGGACTTCATTGTCAGCGGCAAACCGGCGACCCTTCATCGCCTTTTACAAAGGCCTCAAACACTCAGTCCCATACACATTCATCCTTCGTCTATAAATGTCCGTTCCACAAGCACCTTCGGAACACAAAAATTGAATTACAGCACGCCGTGCCTCCTTGGAGGAATCCATGACACGGTTCTGGCAAGTTTCTGTTTGCAAAAACGATACACGGCCGCTAAATCAAACACCGCCGCTTCCCCAGACATACAGCAGAATCTACAGCAGATGTTTGAAAGTTCCACCTCTCAAAACACTTTTGCAGTCCCACTTTCATTTGAACAAGCCTTATATTAGATTTAATTAACATTTAATGTTTACTTATTAAATATGTTGATTTTTTAGCTGCATCCTCATTATTGCATTGTCTTGTACAATCGCATTTTGTCACCTGCTATTTTTTAAACAACTTCTGACGTAATGGGGTATGTAGTTAGGTAATAGTATGAACTGTTGAGTTTGTTCTCTGTTGCCACTGTCTCCCACCAATATGGGCAGCCTATTGGCTTCATTCAAGTTGTTAGTTATCCAAATTACCATGATATGTATCTAATTGAAGAAGTAGCAGATTATAAGTGTTCAAAACACCGATTGATGTAAGTAGAAAGCCTCTGGTAAAACTGAATACTCCCCATGCACTAAAAATTAATTTCTTTTTTAGGTTAATAAATCTATAAAGCACCTTTCCTTGCTTTTCCGTTTCTTCCGACAAACTTAAGTCGAAAGCGATTTCTTCCATTTTCTGCCTTGTATTTTCGTCTTCTTGAGAAACTCCCAACGCAAAGCCAGCTACTGCAAAGAAAGATGACAAATTCAAAATGGCGATTATTGCTCTTCCAACTGCAGACATCCCATTCCCACCTGAGTGGAATCCCAGTACAGTAGAGAATGCAATAAAGATCTGTGTGAAATTCGACAAACACAAACAAAATATTTGCAAAGACATCGCTGATTCTACAGAACAAGAAAACTCGTGAATAACGGCATATTCTCTCATAATTCTACTTCTAAAAGCTTCAGAATTAGAAGGAGAATTCAATTTACAACGGAATTCTTTAAGGATTCGTTTTATGTACGTGCATAAAAAAACATAGAATACTGAATAAAAGATTGACAATATTATTGTGATGATATACATTGAGATATAATAGCAATAAATAAAAAAGATTTTGCATGGAGGACACGAAATGTGAATCATTTCAAGTAATGATTCTTTTGCGAAAAATTCAGTAAAGCTTGGATTCGTAATGAATATGATCAGAATTACAATACTCGAAGCAAGAAAGAATAACAATATAACACCGGTAAAGATATCAAAACTACGTAAATGACTTTCTGTTATTCTGTTATGCATTTTTCCTATCCAA
>BGPR01026884.1:0-21169 GCA_013235015.1 Araneus ventricosus | reverse complement strand
AGTTTTTGCAAATACATAATTTGAAGATACAAATGAATCAGTCCGGGGTTTTTTTGGCCATGTTCAGTGTTGTTAAGTCAAGATGATACTGATGATTATCTAGAAGAAGTAGGGCAGGCTTTTCTTTGGCGATTTTGGTATGGTTTAAAAAATGCCTCAAGAAGTCTTGAAAATCCAGCCGAGCCATTTAGATTTATTTGCTGAACCTGCCCTTTCTTGAGGTGCATTTGAAGGAAGTGATATTTAAAGGGTTTTACTAGAGGAAAAAAGAAGGAACAGAATCGTCATTAGCACCAAAAGCAAGACCCAAGGTTACCAAAGTGCCTCTTTCGGCAGATGTCACTGATATAATCTGTTTAGTATCTTTTCTGACAATTATCTCCCTTGCCTTCTGAACCGTAGCCACAGAATTCTCTTCAGCGATATAGATATCTCGAATCTAGAATTTGAATCTGTCGTGGAAATTGGTAAAATTACTGAAGAAGGTTACAAAATCCCTATTAAAGATCGTGACGTTACTCAGTCGAATCACTTGCGAACGGCACAAAGAAAGAGACTTCTTACACTTCAGAAAAGCTGGCAGCCAGTCACTTGCAGCATTTTTACATTTACTCCACCCCACTGAGATTTTTATTTGATTTTCAATTACTTACTGATGTACTAATGATTTAACTTCCTTAGTAGAATGGTCGTAATACAACTTCGTAGCAATGTCTATGTAATATTCAAGCTCCGTCTCCTGTTTATCTGTGAAGACTTGTCTAGGTTTATTATAAACAAACACTAGGCTCAGTTGATTCTGGATATGAAACAAAAAGTGCTTGTAACTTGTATGCAGCATCTCCAAGAAAAATGTTTAAAAAATAGTAAAACTCATTATATTTTATTTACTTATTTGTTTTATTCAATTTAATTGCGCTTAAATTAATTAAATTATAAAATGAAATTGATTAGAAGTACAGCTTACCATTGATAACAGTTTTCATTTTTATTGCAGCATACCTGGAGTGTCATAAAATTAATGTCATATTTACCAGTCATCTTTTGCAATGAACACCCATTCTTCTTCCCATGCCTCCAGAATTGTTTCCTGCGGTGTTGCACCCCCATCCATCTTTTATAGTTCTTCGTATTAAATTTAAAAAGGAAACGAATTTTGTACAACTAAATTTACTCGAGACAAGTTGTTACACTTTAACAAATAGCCCCAAAGGAATTGTAACAAATTGCCCCATGTCACGATATTTTATATCTCGATCCGTGTAAGTGGTATATTACACTTGTACAGAATTTTTAATTATATCATTTACTTAAAATTTAGGTTTTCTTGTGGTGTAGACATTAAACAGATATCTCTAAAAGTCACATCGAAAATAAAAGATTAAAATTTAAAAGAAAAATAACTAACAGACACAAAAACAATATTATCACAAGAATTCTCTCTGCTATTGACTGCAGGCACTCAAATATTCAGTGAGAAAGACAAAAGAATGACGTGAAGTAAGTGAATTTCTGCTTGTGGGTACTTTAAAATTCGAATATAAAAACTTGCCCCGAGTAAAAAATAACCCCTGTCTCCACCAATCATCATTCACATTGATAAAATTTTGTAAAAGTTTGTAAGAAAATTCATATATTTCATAAATGATACCTTGTCAAGAGTCCAGTGCCGAAGAGGACTTTCATAAAGTCATAAAGCCAACATTTTTCATTAATTGCCTTTCCTTTCAATAATTCCTAAAAATATGAATATAAATAATTGATAATAACATCATATTAGGGAATATTTATTTGTTGAAAATCTTGATTTCATTTTAGTAAACTATGGATCCAATATGTAGTGAAATTATTAATAACATTTGATTAAATATACAGGGTGATTCTAGAAAAAAACTTTGTCTATATATGACCCCTTGCAAGCATACCATTCGTGGGAACGGAATAAGCGGTGAATGCAGGTAATAAAGGGTTTGTGCTAAAGAATGATTAGAAAAACAATAGTTTATATCACACAAATACGGATGCAGTGAAAAAAAATTTGAAATTTTAAAATTATAACATATGATAATAAAGGAGATAATTGAAAGATTATATTGAAGGAAAAAAATCTAAAAAGAATGAAATCTATTATATTTAAATCATATAGAAAATAATGAAAGAAATCTCGAAAGAAAAGGCTAGTAATTAGGCTGAAGTTAGGAATCAAACAGTAATCATACAGAGAGGTTATAAGGCATTGTTTTCCAAAATTTAGGAAACCTTTTGAAAAATTCACATATTTTCGAATATGTCCCGAAAGGCTAAATGAATTTTTCAAGTTTTTATGCAATGCTTTGCTAATATATTTACAAATATTCATTCAGATTTGCACAATTTATTTTCAAACTCTGATTGTTATAAAAAAAAATGCTTGAAAATTTTGGATATTTTAAAGAAATATCGTCCATTATAATATACTTATATACAATCTATTTCTCTGAAAATGCATGTAACAATGTGCATATTAAGAATAACCATTGGCAAAAGTTGCAAATCATTATCAGCTTTCTGTGCAGCTGCGTAAGCCAGAATCGCTTTTCGGCTTCATCAATTTCTCGCCAGGTCCGTAAATGCCCTTGTGACCGAACCTTCAATGTAAATGTTTGATTTGTGTCCGTCACTGCCAGATGGCGCAGAAATCTCATACTGTTACGGTTCTATGTCGCTCAGGGCGGTGGTGAGACGAGATTTGAGATCCTTTGAAGAAAGGCAAACTCTGGCGTAGGAGAGACTTTATCTGCCTTTAGCTCCCGCGAAGGGGAGATTCATGATCTCAATATGTTCGGCAACTGACCGCGCGAAGGTGGTTAAGCGAGAAGATTGTCCGAGTACAGTGGTAAGATATGATAGCGTAGTGAATTCTCCGACACTGGAAACCATTTCATAACCAAACCTGTAACCATAGCACCTGTAAATTATTCAGCATCAGCATCTATTTTCTGTTATAATGTTAATAAATCAACGTGTCACTTCAAGTGGGGTGATTGGCATTATTTCAAACCATCACACCCACATAAATTGTATGTTTAGCCTGTTCTTCACCCGGTCGAAGTTCCAGGAAAATCCATTTAGCCTTTCGGGATAAATTCGAAAAAATGTACAAATTTCAAGACGTTTCCACAATTTTGGACACCACTGTACATATTACGGCAAAAACATTATCAAATGATCTGATTATTTCAACACAAATTTAACACTCGAAATGCATCATGATTCTCTTTATTTCCGGATGAGTTCGAGTTGACTTAGAGATACTATTTAAGAATTAGAGTTCGCTGCTAAGAATTCGAAAATTAAAATGGGTGATCTTCAGCGTCATAATGACGGCTCTTAGTTTCACGACTTCTCTGTTATATTAAAGCAAATATTAATCCATTTCTTGAGTATCCTGTGGTTGATCCTGGCCCAACAGAAACAAAGTGGATAAACGGAGAAAAGCAAGAAAATACATTTTTTGATCTGGACAATAAATAAATGTGTTGTTCTGAAGCCTTAGCCAAATTTTACTTTTTATTTTAAAGAAAGAAAGCATATAACTAATCTTGTCTAAAATGGGATTTAGCGCTGTTAGATATATAGAGATACATAATTAATAACAAAATTAACCCTCTGAGCGCCCAATTGTCTTGGACTTTTAGCTATCAGGTTAGAAAACTTAACTTTTACAGAAAATAAATCGATGTTTTTTATATTTAATTATTTCCTTGAAATATTAAGAAAATTTTATGCATAGTTGTTTAAGAAAATATCAATATAAATACGAGCTATCTGCTTTTGAGCTGAACATGAAAAACGGAAAAAGACGCTTGCGCTACTCGGAGGGTTAATTCAAGCTTATTGTTTACTACGAATTTATGAAAAATCTTTCTTTTTCACTTCTAAAAATACGAAATTTATTACGTAATAACTTATAACTACCTTCACAGCATCCGCTTTGCTGAACAACACTGAATGGCTCGTACAATATCCACATACAATATAAGGATTTGTTCCCATACTTATTGAAACTATCTGCCAAACATTTGAAAAAACCTGTAAAGACATATCATATGACATAAATGATAACTGATATCGATAATTTTGAATGAACAGTACCATTTCTTTAAAAATATTTTTTGTTTGTTTACTAAATATAATACTGTATTAATTAAAAACATTGAAAATGAGTACAAAAGAAATTTTTCGGAAACCTTTTTTCTATTGTTTTCCTCTGAAAATAAAAATAATTTAAATCAATATAATGATGTAAACAATGTAATGACTCACAAACAGCCCTCTACATGATTATTGATAATCTCATAAACTTACAGGAACAGAAACTTTTTGATTTTGAATAAATGTTTTTTTTTTTAATTTTAACCTCATAAAATACAGAAATTTATCTAATTTTGCAAATACATAATATTGTTACCAAGCTGTAAATACAATTTTTCTTCTATGTTAATCATACGGCTGGAAAGATAGAGATTTACAGAGGCTCTTATAAGATGCAAGCCAATAATCTCCGAACTGAACGACGAATTTTGCGACTTTGGCGACAAAATGAAGATTCTAGAAAATGAGAGATTAATGGCCCTATATACTTCAAGAATCGAGATATGGAGTCCTTTCTAGAGAATTCCATGTAAGGTCACACATTTTTGGAAAAGCTATAAATACCGAGGTGCTCAAACGAGGAAATAATCTATTCGGAATTTGGTTCTTAATGCGTGTTTACCAGCTGTTAGACGCTGAGAGCTATTTATAATGCTGTTTCTGCTATTATTAATGAATTGCTGTCTGCGTATAATGCTGGTTGGTAGAATGGCTATTTTTTTGTTACCGTTTCTTCGTGGAAATTTTTTTTAATATTCTTGGAATAATCCGTTATTTTCCATTATCATCTTGTTGGACTTCTTTCAACGTACACCCACCTGTCGATTTTCGAAGCAAATTTTCGATTTTTTTCCGCTTGAAATACGGAAATCTTATTTCTACAAATAATAAAAGCGAATCTGTGAATGTATCTGTCTGTTGGAGCGCTGAAGGTAGGCAGTTAGACTTCAAGCTACCAAATATTGTAGAAATAAACTTTTAAGGAAGGAAATCTCTTCTCGTAATGTATATTTGTATTTAATCTTGCAGCGGGCTCGCCTGTGCAAATTTTACGACAAACGGGATTTTTCATACCCTCTTCTTACATTCGGAGTCAAAACTGACTGAATGTCATTGCCATTCCTTCATGCCACCATTTTCTTGAGGATTAAATGGGTTTGTCCGCGTTTCAAAGTGATTTCATATTGGTTTATGCTTCCATCGTAAAAATTACGACGAGCGCCTGTTCATGTTATTTGAAATTTTTTCACGTCTTAAATTTTCAGTTTGATAATTATGTATCCAGTGCGCATCACAGCGATTTAATATTTCATATTAAGTTGAAAAAAAATTTTAATAAGTAATAAGCCTGCCAATAATCCACCAAGCCAAAGAATTTCTTTTTGAAAAACTTAATTCTTATGACAACACCTCAATACTCGAGCCCAAAAAATCTGATCATCGCCATATAATATTACCATGTCTTTAAATTTAATTTATACATCACAACCTGAAAAAGCAAGTGAACAGCAATCAGCGTTGAGAAGAAGAGCTTGTGGTTTGTGTTTGAAAGAAATAAAACGACCATCAAAATCCATGAAATACAGTGGGTGAATATATACTATACTTGTAAGCATCATTCTCTGGCAAAAGTTCAATATTTCCAATGCAAAGACAATGATAAGAAACTAAGAAGAAAGTCTTTGTTGTACAATTTTTAATTGGTATTATACCGTTACAAAAATCGTTCTGTCTGTGTATGGTGTAAACAGTCCAACACACAGGATAATGGAGAATGAAGGTGCTTTCTGTGAATAACACAATTCGTGACACATATTTATAATATGCATAATAATAACGCATATTTGTAATAATATTTATAATAACGCATATTTGTGAATAACACAAATATGCAGGAAAAGACGTAACACAGGTAACAGGAAACAAACATCTTGCACAGATTAGCAATGTAAACAGACAACAATTCACAGGTAATAATAGTTCAGCACTCTGAGTTATGGCAACTTAAACAGTCATAAGATCACTAATAATGACAATAGCAGCACTTTCAATAGCGCTCAGCTCACCGGCTTCCTAGCTCGCACTGCAGACGAAACTCCAAACTTGTTCTAGTGGAACAACACACACTCCTTTCTGATCCAAGCGCGATCCTTATATACTCTTCCCGAATGGCCGTGACGTCACATGGATCTTTCTCGGAAATTCGCTCGTATTTCCTTTCATAATAGAGATATCGAGAGAAGGGTCGCATTCTTTGGAATCACCGATTTGTCGTCAAATTGACAAAATGGTCGCCAAGTTCGTCGCCAAGGTCAGGGGTCCCGGAATGGCCACTGCCCATCACTCCGTTGCTTTCCCCTGTAAAACTCCTTCCCCAACTATAAGACTAGCGAGGCAGGAAAGAAACATTTAATCTTTGTAACAATACTATTTTTATTATATATTGCATAATACCTTTTTCAGAAAATAATAGTATTAAATCTCATTGCTTTCTCTGAATTCAGTATAATCTTAGATTTTTTAAATAATATAAAAAATACTTTTTATTCGTGGTGAAAGGATTTACTTTTCTGATGTGTCTTTTATAACTATAATAAAGTAACTTACAACTGCAAAGGTAAAAATTAAGCAACTTACTGTGTCGTAAAATGTACGACACGAACCCACTCGTGTAAAAACTTTAGCGAGCCCGCTGGAAGGTTAAATTGGAATTTTAACTAATTACACTTCAAACATATTATTGCTTTCCTTTTCCGGAAATATTGCATCACCAATATCATTTTTACAACATGGTAAAATTAAAAAAATTAAACTTGCTATGATTCTAATTTAGGCGCCTTAAAATGGTTTCACTAGTTTTAATACATACATTCTTTTCATTGTTGTTATGAAATTCAAAACATTTTCATTTTTGGTACGGATATAATATCTACCATAGTTCAATCCAAAGCATGAAGATATGACTTGTTTTTTACATGCTGATAAAGTTTCATTGCAATGTATGCTTTTTTAGAAACTTAGATTAATTTATCGTTTGAAGAAAATTATATTTATTGGTTAACTTTAGAAGTAAGCAGTTAATGCATGCAACAAAAACTTTTAATTAACTTGATTTTTTTCACGTTTGTAAGGATAGAACTTTTGCAATCAATTTTTCACTCGATCCGTGGTCGAAAATTTGTAAACGTGAGTGTTCTCAAGGAGAATACAATGTTTTAATAATGAAAGAAATATCGACTAATTCTATCTATATAACTATGCATAACAAAGACATATCGATATAAATCGACTAATTTTACCAAAATTTGTTTTCAAAAAAGTAGCGTAAATTGGTAATAAATTTGAGAAAACTTTGATTTCAAAATTCCATTAAATTTACAGGAATGAATGATCAAATAAAGACTAAAATAGAAAATTATTAAGAATTTTTTAAAATCTTATATTAGTCTGCAAATAAAAGAGTATATTTAAAAATAGCCTTTTTTTAACAATTTAAAGGACCATTTTTTTCTAGTAATAGTATAATAAAATAACTTCGGGATTGAGATTAATTTAAGAAAAGAAATTCATTTCACCACGTGTATGGCATTAAATTTTTAATTTAATTTAACTACTTGATAATTAATTATGAAGTCAAGACACTTTGTTATGGTTTGAGATTAATAATACTTTCTAAGTCTTAATTATTAATAATACATAATAATCTTAAAGTAAAAGTATTTATAGTCCCTTCACCGACATATTTATCTAGAACTTACGCCAACCTTAAAAATTTCATTTAAAAATTGATGAATTTGGTGGTAGTTATACTTCCAACGGCTTTAGAAAGGGTTAAATTTATTCATTTCTTACTTCAATCAATTTTTTATATAATGCTTTAAATTGATATAAATATTTTTCATAACTATTTAGATTAATATTTTTACACGTGACTGAGATAAACCAATAAAAACCCAAGATAGAAAATAAAAATTTATTCCAAATACAAAAATGAAACAAAAGCAACTTACCGCCAGTAGATTTTCTTAAATTTACAATTCTTTCGAAAGAAAAGAAATCAGAACTAAGCTTCGCTTCTAATGAATTTGAAAGACGATCATTTCAACAATTATATGAAAGTTGAGATGCTGTCAGAAATTTAAAGATGCTGGAATGTCACTGACTTTTGCATTTTAGTATCTTGAGATATTCTTCAGCAGAAACTATTTAGTAGAAACACACTAACTAGTTATTTTCTACTTTGTGAAGTGCTATTTCTTTGCATGCATTATTTAAATATACGTTATTGTCATATACATCTTCTAAATCGATGATAACTGACTTAGAAAAATTTTAAGAATTTCATATGTTTATACACAAATCTTCATATTAATGAAAAATTAAACCAACAGGATTAAACATGAGCTGATTATACATGATAGTATATGAACTACTGTTATAAAATCAAGCACCTCAAAGATAATAATTCCACTTCTCCGGAATTGTTTTATATATCATTGTTTCCATTCCACTGTAGGATGAAGATTAATACAAAATGAGACATAAGAGGGAAGTCTTTTTTATTTATGGAATATTACAATACAAGATCTATATTTTAAACGCTTCTTTATAGAAATTCGTTCACGTGCATACTAAAATAATTTATCAAGGATCTTATTAACAGAATTTTCTTTCCTCCAAATATTCCAAAATTTCAAAGATAGTATTCATTGGAATTTTCAGAAAATATGTACGCTCCATATAATTTTAAAATGAAACATGGTAAAGATTTCATTTTCTCTGCGAGAAACAAGTTTTCTTCAAGTTCTAAAATGAAAATGAATATCAAACGCTTTAGAATATTTCATGTAACGTGGTTAGATCGTTACTGGCCTGCATCAAATATAGCCATCAATAATAGATATCAAAGCCTGCATTCCCCTCGATTTTCTGGAATACTTCCACTATTTGGCGGGATATGAATTTTCTTCGTCTTGTGTTGAAGAGAACCACGATTGCCTTTCAGTTCTCTTCCCTTTAATCTACTCGGCCAAAAATTTGATACTAATCAAAAATTTCGGTGCCAAAATCCACATATCAAATTTCATTCATCTGTCTGATCCCAAAAGTTTTGAGTGAATGTATTCGCACACACAGATAAGGACAGAGAGTCAGACAGAATTCCGATGACGGATTGCACGGCAAACCTGATACTTATCTACAATTTTTTTGTTAAGTTCCACATACTGAAATTCTTTTAATTAGTACTTATTATATTTTGAATTAGCTTTTTTTATAGATAGAACCGAGATACACGTAAGATTCCAAAACTGTTTTCGTCGAACTCTGTAGGTCTAAAACGTGTAGATACAACAATATCTAAGGCGAATTTTTGGACACTTGCAATACCGCTTTTTTATATACTTATATTAAAAAGATATTGTAAAAATATTACTTTATCAACAGGCATATATATATCTGATTCTTACCTTCATTATTGAAGCTATAACACTTTGTATAGTTACACAGAAAAAAAATTCTACTTTTGGTATGTTCATTGCAGTAAACAAAATTAGATCTTCATACAGGATTACAAAAATTAAAATGCGGTTAAAAAATCTGATTTTTAAAATAGAAGTTTAAATTTATCTACTCACTATGATCCAGAGAATGCCGATTAGGGCTCGTCAAATGTGTAAAAAGGAATTGTGTCACATCCCCTAATGGGTTGAAGAAACTGGGTCTACTTCCTGGCATCAAAAAACTACATTTACTCCTCCAGATAGATAATCTGATTAACACAATTAAGATTCCGCATAGAATCAAGATAATGAATAGGAGAATCATATTCGAAGAAGGATCTGAGCAATAGTAATGGATTACTCTCAGCAGCTATTTCAGTCACGAATAGCCAGAACTATAACCCGTCCTTTTAAAGTCACCTAAAGAGCTAACTATTTATGCAATAATTATAGTTTAACTATGGATAACTTCCTACTTTGTATTATTTATGACGAAGATAAGTAGCAATAAACAATGGACAATAGATTTTTCTATTTAACGATCATTATTTACTTTACCGGAAAAATAGTTAACTCAAAACACAGATAATCCTACTATTATGTTTAAAAATGTTGACTGTTTTATTGTCTCTAAAACTTTTAATTTAACTTGAACGCATTACATCTCGATAAAGGGATAAAATTACCTAACAATGTCTAATTTTTCTTTTCTTCCTTCAGTGGCTTTCCCTTTATTCCTAATGAAAATATATGTGTCTCAAATGTGTTTTATATAAAATTTTGCCTTTATTACTCCTTGCATTTCGCAGGATAAATAAGAATGCATCTGCTTCTTATTTAGGTTTTTTAAATTGCATATTTAAATTTTAGCAAACAGAAAAAAGTGTTTTTGGTTAATAATTTGTGTATATTTGATCGTGAATCATCGTCTTGTCAAAGAAAAGGAAAAATTTTAGTTATAATGGTTAAGATACCAGATAAACCATTGATATTAAGATATGAATCTCCTGATAAAGAAATGAATTAAAAAAATGAAAACAGGATTCAGCATTATTCATTCTTATTGCTGTCGTTTTAAAATCTTGCACGTTTTAATTCTCATTAAATTTTCAGTATTTTTGATTACTTTTTTCATAAAAGAATTCCTATATTAGCTGATTTTACAGCCCTTCTAATTGTCTAGCCTTGAAATTACAAAAACTTACATTGAACTATTTACTAAAGAAAAAAATACTTCTATTGTTGGAAACTTACCTAAAGGTAACGTCTCTGGTTGGAATGGCATTTCAACATCGTAGTCAAGAGTAATTATAAGAAGTTCCTTTTATTTTCGCAGCATTTTTCAATAGTTTTTTTTGAAACAGGACTTTACCCATAACTATTTAAATATTCAAAAATATTTTGTTTAAAAAAACCTGGTAAAATCCTTCAAGAAATTTCAACAAAAAGACCAACAGCAATTCTAATAATAACTGAACACCCGACTTTATTCCTGGAATCCAATTCGTTCTACAGTAAAGAGAATCTAGTATATCTTTTGTACCTTTTGTATGTAGCCATCCGAATCCAAAATTTGACACACTTATGCAATTTTTCCGTCAAGACAGCATGCCAAATTTAATTGGTCTTGCCCTTTAAGTTGAAATTTGCGTTCGCATACACAGCAATAGACAGACCGACAGGCAAAATTTACGGAGTCGTCCAAGAGCACATAGGCAGGAAGTGGTGGATGCCCGGAGGAATCATACCATCCGAAATCACCACAAACATACTCACAGGCCTAACTCCCGACGCAACCAGTGCGAAAATCCAACCCGAAGGCATTGACTCCAGAGGCACGTCATGTCGAAATAATCGTGAGCCTGTTGTCGTCATTCTCTATTCTGGATCCGTCGTTTCACTCGGAGCTGTGGCCACAGAAAGTCCAAGGACCTCCACCAAGGGACTACTTCTATTCCCCAGCGGGCAGAGCAATTTACTCCTTTATATCTAGCGCCACGGAAAGGCCGCGACTTCTCCCTGGCAAGCGATAGGCTAGTCCCGGACAAGTCCGAAAGTATATTACGCATCATCTTGTATGAAACCACTCCCATCAAACTCTGTCTTGTGGCGCTTTGAAGGATTCGGTCTAAAATTTTACCCACATCTACAATTCTAAGAATAAAACCATATGCAAAACTTCATCTGTAGATCTTGTTGAGATTTCGAGTTATTGTATTTCCATGCATTAAACAGAGTGTCCGAATTATTGGGCACTTTTCAAAAATTAGTAAAAAAATCGACGGGAGGATGTGTTTGCGAAACGGCTGCTGGGATTGAGGGTGTAGACTTACTTACTTTCCTCAACTGTGACTTTCTCTGACTAAAGTAGCTGTATGTGACTATTAACAGTTTTAGCCGCCATTATCCGGCTAGCTCACAGGAAGTGAAAATGACGGTTAAAATAACTTTGGGCAAAGTTGAATTAAATTAAATTTATTTGTTCACACATTTTCCACATTGAATTATTCTGGGTTAACTAATATTAAATTACATATAAACAACTCGCTAAGCATGGCGAGATTTGTTCGTCTCATGAGAGGGAAAACCAGCCAGCCTTCTCGCACGAAGGCTCAAGTCACTCTATCTCTCGTTCTTCTCAGGAAAGTCAAAGGTCTTTGCAGCGCCATCCACCGGCAGGAGGACAAGACAAAATGTCATTGTCACAGACTCCCCTTCTGGTTCCGACGTCTACCAGACCGTCTCGGTGAGGAACCAGAAGTGAAAGTCTTTCGTGGTCTTCCACGTTTTCTAAGGGGGTGCACCGGTGTCGCACTTCCGTCCTGTTTGAACACTTTCAGTGCTGATACATGGTATGTTCCCACGGGTTCATTTGGATTGTCTGGGTTGGCGATTACATAAGAAGTGGGTGATTTTTGTGTGAAGATGATGTAGGGTCCATCTCTTTTTGGCATAAACTTGGTAGTTCGTCCCTTTGAGGCGTTACTCAAATGATGAATAGTGACAAACACCCGGTCTTCAGGAAAATAATTAGGAGCTCTCCGTCGCTTTCTATCACCACATTCCTTACGCAAATCTTGTTGCATCTCAGCAACTTCTTTGGCCTCAGCCATAAATTTTAAGAATCTTTTTAGATACGGTGTAATTTCTGGTGCAAAGGTATCTTTTAAGATAACACTTCGTAGGTCATTTTGAACCTCGTCGACTGTGCGAAGTTCTCTGCCAAAAGTTAAAGGCAGCAGTTTGACCAGTCGAGGAACACTTGGCTGTGTTCATTGCAAATCTGATGGAGGGGAGTTTTTCACACCAAGAGTCATGTTCGTCTTCCACCAGGATAGCAAGGCGCATTTTTAGATCACGGTTTTTTCTTTCGACAGGATTTGCTTGTGGATGGTATACCGGAATAAATGATTGGTGGATTTTCAGAAGGTAACACATTTGTTGCATAACTGCGGAGACAAATTGGGTACCGTTGTCGCTGATGACTCTTCTGGGTAACCCGAATATGAGGAAATATTCTTCCATAAGGACAGTTGCACACTCTCTTGCCGTTGCATTTGTCAGGGAAAAAAGTTCTACCCATCTAGTGTCAACGTCTTCAACATTTATGATCCACTTTTTCATATTTGTGCTCTATGGGAGAGGGCCGAAGAGATCTATTGCTATGGTTTCGAATCTTTGTGCTTGCACTGGAGTTTGGAGCAACCCAGCAGGTTTTTGGTTTGAGGCTTTGCATGGGGCACAATCAAGGCAGTTTTTGACATAGTTGGTTATGAACTTCCTCATACCGATCCAGAAATAACGTTTTTCTATTCTTTGTTAAGTTCCATCTGAACATAATGTGCAGCATAAGGAGAGTCATAGTGTTTCTTCAAGATTTTGACCCTTTCATGGGTAGGAACAACCAGCTGAGCATCTTCACTTTCGGATTCATGGAAATATCTATACAGTACGCCCTGATTCATGAGATACCCTCTTTCTAACCAATTATCATGGTTAACGTCTTTATCCTCTTTCTCGAAGCAATGGATGATTTTTCGGAGATCTTCATCTTTTAGCTGTTCTTCTCTTATCTTCATGGGCGATCTTGCAGCGATGTTTATGGAAATTGTATTCCCTTCACAGGAAGATATTTCTTCATCATAGTCCAGCCGAGACAGCATGTCTGCGACTACATTGGATTTTCCAGGTATGTACTCCAGATTTAGATCAAAAGATTGTAGTTGTAATGCGCAACGGGATAACTTTCCAGAGGGTGATTTCAATTTCATTAGCCACTTGAGGGGCTGGTGGTCAGAAGCTACGGTGATTTTGGAACCTTATATATAACATTTAAATTTGTTCAAAGCCCAGACGACCGCAAGGGCTTCACGTTCTGTAGTTGAATAATTTCTTTCAGCAGAATTTAACAGTCTGCTGGCATATTCTATAGGATGCTCTTCCATGACAGCACCTTGGAGAAGAACAGCGCCAAGGGCATAGTTACTAGCATCCGTCCGGAGTACAAAAGGTTTTGTAAAGTCCGCTTGGCTCAAAATGGGAGGTGAGACCAGGCAATTCTTCAGGGTGTTGAAAGTATTTTGTTCACTTTCAGTCCAAGTCGAAACTATTTTTTTCTTTGTAAGGTTACTCAGAGAGCGAGCAATTTCTGAGAAGTTAGGTATGAATTTTCGATACCAAGAACATGTTTGCAAAAAGGATTGTACTTGCTTCACATTTCTAGGAGGTGGAATTTTCTGAACCGCTGATACTTTATCAGGGTCGACTTCAATTCCACGTGACGTGATCTAAAGTCCAAGATACTTTACACAAGAACAAGTAAAGTGGTACTTGCTGCGGTTGGCCCGAAGCTTATAGTCTTTCAGTTTCAGGAAAATGTCTCCACATCCAGGAGGTGTTTATCAAAGGTGGGTGATAACACAATGATGTCGTCTAGATATGCCATGGCAGGCAGATCTGGGCAGAACATGTCCATTATCCTCTGGAACGGAGCAGGGGCATTTCGGAGACCAAAAGGCATTCTCTTAAATCGGAATGTTCCAAAGGGACAAACAAAAGCAGTTTTGTCCCTATCAGCAGGATGCACGTTGATCTGGTGGTATCCTGACTTTAAATCGATAGTTGACATAAAGGTAGTGTGCTTGGCACTTTGCAGTAGATCATCTATTCTGGGGAGTGGATATGAATCAGGGACTGTGATTTTATTTAGCTTGCGATAGTCGATATATAGACGTGTTTTTTCATCCGGTTTTGGGATCAAAACCACAGCAGCCCCATAGGCGGACTCGCATTCTTCGATCACATCCTTTTCTAGAAGGTCTTCTATCTCCTTCCTTAAGAGTTCCTTTTTCATAGGCGTCATTCTGTAAGGGGGTACAGAAACTGGTGGATGCTTTTCAGTATTTATGTAGTGTTCTGCATAAGGGGTGGGGTCTACTCCTGGCTTGAAGACACTGTCAAATTTTTCGAGCAGGTAGCTCAACTTCTCTCTTTGCTCTGGGGTCAGAGGTGTACCTTCATCTTCACGAAGGTGGTAACTGTTGGCTATAATACTTCCAGCAGCCTGTAGCGAATTTACATCAAGGACTTCCTTGAAACATTTCTTGTGATGAGGCTTGTCACTAAAATACCATCTTTTGTTCTTGAGGTCTAGAGCAATGCCAGACTTTTCCAAAAAGTCAGTGCCTAAGAGTGTTCGGTTGCCTTTTGCTTTTGGTAAAGCCAGGATCTCAATGGGAACAGTTCTTCCTTCAATGTCAATGGACACCGGGGCGGTGTAAGCTTCCATGGTAGTTCGGCTGCCATCTGCTAAAGCCATCGTAACTTCCATCTTCTGGAAATCCCCTCCTCGTTCTCGGAGCGAGTTGAACATTAACTCACCGGCAATGGAGCGAGTGGCACCAGTGTCAGCACATACTCTTCCATGGGTGTCACCTATTCGGATATCTAGTAGAGCTGTTGGTGAAGCAGAAGCATGACAAGTATAAAGGGTTATACTATTAGAACTGCTCTTCTCTCTGGGTGTACATGAAGGACACTTGGCCTTTATGTATCTAGGCTTTCCACAACCATAACATGTCAAAGTTGATCGATTTTCTTTTTCTCAGGCTTAGGATTCTCCGAGAATTTTGGATTCTGTTCTGGATACCTCTTCTGGTTAAGAGTAGGGTATGCTCTGTTTTCAGTCCCTTTTTGGGGATGTGGATTTAGGGAAATCTCTCTTGGTTCGAACTGCATCATAGTCGTCTAACTTGCTAGTTAGTTTTCCAACAATGTTGTGTTGGCTCCATTCGTCGATATAGTGCTCACGCACTTCGGGGGGAACTCTACGCTTGATCTGATCTACGATGATCAGTTCCTTTAGCTGGTCAAAAGTGGAAATATCTAAACCACTGATCCATCCATGAAAATAGTTCCTGACTTCATATGCGAAGTCTTTCCAGGTAGCAGTAAGGGACTTGCAGTGTTTGGAAAACAGCTACATGAATTTTTCAGCTGTAAGCTTATGTCTTTTCAGTAGCAGGCTCTTCACCTTCTCAAAATCCCGTGAAATCCCTACGTCTTCTTTGGCAACTAGCTATGATATTTCAAGGGTAGCAGACTGAGAAAGTGTGAAGCCCGAAATTCCTTCGGAACGTCTGCGGCCTGAGCTTGGCGCTCAAATAGGATTAAATATAAGCTTATATCATTGTTTGCTTGTACAAATTTAGAAATCATAGACAGGAAATCTATTTTTGGACGGGAAGACCCACTTCCAGCTGAATTGAAAGATTCATTTTGAAGTTTCAACTTTTCCAGTTCGAATTCCCTTTCTTCTCTTTTTCCTTCTCTCTTCAATTTCGAGCTCAATTTTCTTTGTTCAGCCTCTTCGGTTCATTGTGATATAACTGTGTTCAGCAGTTCTTTAAGAAACTCCATGGAAGTAGATGATAAACACATTATACATACAATCAATGAAATCTTAATTTTACAAAAATTTGCACAAACTAACAGTATTTTTCTAACAATTAAATTCAATATTTAAACACACAGAGAATAGGTTTTTAAGTTACTTTAAAAAATGAAGTAAAAATGGATTGAGTTATCAATTATAAATTAGCAGCCATCATAACAATTAAATTGGAGATAATAATGAATTTACCATTAACCAATTATTATTAGACAATCAACTGTTAACAAGCATAACACAATTAAATAAAATCCAATTTTTATCTTACTTATAATCATTGCAACTTCAAGCATAATAATCAATCACTGGATACAATAATTATTTTACCAATTTGAATACTGTTACAAACAGTGATGTGGGGTGGGTAAATACCCAGTGGGTAGGTAAATATTTTTTGGGTATATACCCGGGTATTTACCCAAGGTCTGGGTAAATACCCAAAAACTGGGTATTTTGCGGGAAAAAAACTTTTCGAATGCTGACTCACAATGAAACATAGAAACTTCTATAAATACCCAAAAACTTGATATTTTGCAAGAAAAAAAAAGTATTTGTGAATGACGATTCAAAATTAAACTTAAAATTTATAAATACCCAAAACTGGGTATTTTACAAAAAAAAGTATTTGAGAATGGTGATTCAGAAAGAAATATTAAATTTATAAGTACCCACACACTAAATATTTTGCAAAAAAATTTATTTGTGAATGGTATTTCAAAATAAAACATATAAAATTTATAAATACTCCTAACTATATATTTTGCAAAAATAAAAAATAATAATAAATGCATTTTCGAATGGTGATTCAAAATGAAACATAAAAATTATAACTATCCCAAAGCTGAATATTTTGCAAAAAAGGTATTTGCGAACGGTAATTCAAAATTAAACAGATAAAATTTCAAAAAATGGGAATTTTGCAAAAAAAAAAGTATTTGCGAAAAGTGATTCAAAATGAGATAAAAAATAAGTATGTACCCCAAAACTGAATATTTTTTAAAGTATTTGCGAATGGCGATTCAAAATCAAGCATATAAAATTTATATACATAATACATAGTTTATAATTTTTTTAAAGTTTTGTCTAAATTATAAAAAAAATCCAATTGCTAACAGGATTCAGAATAAAGTATTCTAAAACTTAAACGGGATCGGGGGATAATTTAGTTTTTCCGGTTTGAAGCTATGACACTTACAATAGAGTAATAATTTTTAACACCGTTTATGTTATACTAGTCGCCTTCCCCAGGTAGCACAACATGTTGCCGAATATTGTATAATATTGACCGATATTATGTAATATTATACGATATAGTACAATATTGCGAATATTGTTCAATATCGTACAATATTGTTCAATATCGTACAATATTGTTCAATATCGTACAATATTGTTCAATATCGTACAATATTGTACAATATCTTTGTGCTACTGGGGTCGGCAATCATCTTTCCGACGGGAATATAATTTCAACTGACTCTCTTATGTATAATTTGATATTCATGGTTCCCTTAACAAAGTAATTTGAAACTTAAAATTGCGATAGAGATTTAACCCGCGTTCTTTACATAGCCTTGCATTTGTTCTGTTCCTTGTCTATTTGAAAGTCCCTAATGGAGTCAAGTAACATCTAATTGTAAGTAATCGACACGAACTCTAATTTAACAAACTTGATTTCAACATCGAAATAGCGCGGCACGTTTTACGTCCAGCGGCACGTTAGCTGGCTTAAAACATGCCGATAAAATGAATTAAAACATAGCAACCATAATTGTTCAGTTAACTGAATTATTTCCTAATATCTTACTATCTTGAGAGCTTCCCTTACAGATTGCACAGATAAATTGATCAAATAAAATAGAAAGCAAAATCCAATAGGATATTATCTTAGCTTTCAACAATGGAAATGAAATTAGAGAAAAAAATCGAATGACAACTTAATTGATATCATTAAAAGGATAATGTTTTAAGTTTTCAGATGGTGTAAAAATCATTTTATGGTGTAATATTTTCGCAAGTTATTAAGGAAAAATGCCAAAATCTCGCCTAAATTTTAATGAATTAAAATTTCCAAAAAAAACGGCTACCAGGTGCACATTCCCACGCTTCAAAGTATGTTTGCACAAATTTCGTTGCTCTTGGTCTAGCGGTCTGTCCAGTAGAGCACCAACATGAACCCATTCTCCTTTTTTCTTAGAAGAGATAGACAGCGCCAGTGAATCTTGTGATACATAATTTACTCACATTGCCGTGCTGGGAGACATTCTTCTTTTGATTTAGTGAATACATAGTCGTTTACTTTACGTGTATTAATAGTACTATATATTTTTCGTTAAAAGTAAAAAAAGGGAAAAGTTACGTGCTTGAAGCTTTTAATGTTAAGAAAGGATAAAAGTATCCAAAGTAAGTACTGTAATGTTGAGTATAAACATGCCAATGTAAGCAAAATGGAGAAACACATAAAAAATATTTCAAAAGTTCTATTGGATTAAAAAAGGTTTAGAAAGGGATAAAATAGTTTATGAATTTTCTTTTAATCAAATTCCAACCATGACAACTACATCAAATTTAGAGTTTCAAGAACATTTAAGTATTGTTGTTTATGATCCAGATAAATCCCATCTAACCAGGAAACTTTGTGTGAGTGTGTGTATCTAATATATCGTCAAATAATACAACAATTTCAGCAACAAAAGAATTTAAATTTCTTGTTGCTGAAATTTTGTTACAAAGATCACTTAACTTTGTTGAAAGTCATATGAGTGGATATTACTTTCAGAATAATTATCTTTTAAAAACTGTTAGAACTGAAACATCTGCTAACTTTTCATCAGCAATGTCTGGTATTTTAACTAATTAATCCAAAAAGAATGATAAACAATTGCATCTTTCATTTTAGTTTCTATTAGCAGCTGTTTATCATTTTAAACCAAACTCATTATTTTCTTTTTTTCATTTAGTTAAAATAACTCTCATTTTTAAAAAGCAACAAATACATTATTATTCTTTTACTCATTGTATTAAAAAAAGGATTGGCATTTAAGCCACGCACTTTATGCAAGATCTATGATATAGTATTGCGTTTTTGTTTTTTCTTATTCATTATTTCAGCCTTTATATAATTTAAAAGGTTCATAAAACTAGATTTCTTTTTTTTTATCTTACCTAATGCTCAATGTATATTCTATACATATTTATGTTATATAGGGAAATCATATTTCACAGCAGTGCCTGTATTTTACCGGAATAGAGTTAATTGAAAAATAAATACCCAGGTAAATACCCATTTTGGGTATTTACCCTTAAAAATAAATACCTGGGTATTTTACATCGCTGGTTACAAATATAAAACATCAAAATTATTTACTTTAATTTATGGATATAGCATTCGATACACACAACAAAATAAGAGATTTGTTTTTATACATATATTTCAAACACAATTTCACCTGAAAAAATTATTCAAAACTTCGAACTTTAAAGCAATTAAAAGAGAACAAAATAATTTTTTCAAAACAAAATTCATAACTCCGAATATGCAAATGTAACAGTTATTTTACTTTTAACTAGTTCCGAACCATTTTAACACTTTTCAACTACACTGTAAAAACTGTGGAGTAATGTCACTCCAAATTTGGTGTTGAAAAACCTTAAAAACAGTGTGAACAAACATTTTATTTCAAGTTAACACCAAATCAAGCGTTCATATACATTTTAAGCGGTGTAGTTTGCATCAAACACCAATATTGGAGAATCCTTACACCATGCTCACACGCACCCGACACCATTCGTGAATTATTTTCACCTGTGGAAACACCAATTTTGGCGTACGTTTGGAAACTCTCCGACGGCAACGGTAGATTATTTATAAACAGCCTGATTTGCTTCGCTGTTCCTTTGGTTGTTATAATAGGTATGCATGTTTTTTGTCGTGTAATAAATATAATTAAGTTTTCATAAGAAAAATATAACTTTATTTGTATGTATGTCATTTGTATTTAAGAATTTCATTACATTTAATTTGTATATTACACATGCTATGCTTCGGAAATTTTCTTTACTAAGCCTAGTTCGAATTCGTCCTCATTAATATTCTCCGTAAGTTTGAATTACGAAACAATTTTATTTTTTTAATCAGTGTATGCATCCTTAATTATTATGCATCGTTAATATTAAATTTACATTACAAAAAAGAAAAACCTAAAAAATGCACGAATGTGAAAACAGAAGAAATATTAATTTGGCACATTTCTTGGCATGCATTATTTCAGGATATTTTTGTTGCAACCCTTTTTTTCTCATCTTTTTTTCAAACTTTTAATTGAAGTTCAAATTTCTATCTTTTTACTCATTAAAGATACAGTTAAAAATTGTATATATTTGAAAGCACTGGAAAATTTTAGCCTATTTTGATATTTCATTCATTAATATTCGATATTTTGTTTTTATGGATGTAAATATTTTGCATATTTTTCCCCACCTGAAACACACAGACGATAAAAAGACAGCTGATTTTATTCTTATTTGTTTACTGTTTTAATATAATTCGCATAGTCTTTGAGTTGCAACGGATAGTGTATTCTTG
>BGPR01026883.1:0-21169 GCA_013235015.1 Araneus ventricosus | reverse complement strand
TGCCTTTTGAGCTGAAGCTGCACCATTTTTCGAATGTGGCTGTCGTCAAAAGGCATCATTCCCGTCGTCATGATGTAAAGCACACAGCCCATACTCCAGACGTCGTACATCATCGGATTGTAAGGAAGGCCTTGCAAGACCTCGGGAGCTGCGTAAGCCGTGCTGCCACAGAACGTTTCACTCAGTCTCCTGCGCTTATTAGAATCCACTGCAAATATAGTAAAAGCGAAAATTTACATGAGATAGAGTAAACTATAATCAATGACAACTGAAGGAGAAAGCACTAGATTGATTTACATGAGATAGAGTAAACTATAATCAATAACAACTGAAGGGGAAAGCACTGGATTGATTTATATTAGATAGAGTAAACTATAATCAATGACAACTGAAGGAGAAAGCACTGGATTGATTTACATGAGATAGAGTAAACTATAATCAATGACAACTGAAGGAGAAAGCACTGGATTGATTTACATGAGATAGAGTAAACTATAATCAATGACAACTGAAGCGAAAACACTGGATTGGTTGCATGAGAGAGTAAACTACCTAATTAATGACAACTTTGGAAGGAAAAGCGCTGGATTGGTTATCAGACAGAGTAAATATAATCAATGACAACTGAAGGAGAGAAAGCACTGGATTGATTTACATGAATAGAGTAAACTATAATCAAGCGACAACTGAAGGAAAGCACTGGATTGATTTACATAAAATGAAGTAAACCTAATCCAACTGACAACTGAAGGAGAAAGCGCGATTGATTTACATGAATAAGTAAACTATAAGCAATGACAACTGAAGGAGAAAGCACTGGATTGGTTTAAATGTGATAGAGTAAACTATAAGCAATGACAACTGAAGGAGAAAGCACTGTATTGAATCAATACACACAGTTAAATAGCTCTGTCTACTTACCATTTAAAATCACGAGGGTGAGGACAAAATGATTTTAAGAACTGTAAAACACTAAGAGAATCTGTGTAAATGATAAAAAATTTCTTTGCAACCTATCAGAAATTTCTGATAGGTTTACAGTCCTTAAAATCATTTTATTCTCACCCTCGTAATCATCCTTTGGTTTTAAATATTTTAGACCCTTATAATAAACTCACTTCACGATGTTTTACTATTATGTTCTATTGGGTACCATCTCCTGTTGGAATTGTGGGTAACGAGCAGGCTGCCGAATCGGCAGTTAGTGGATCCAGTTAGTAGAGGTAGTTAGACTAGTAGGCAGTTAGTCCCAATGGATATCATTGCTCCTCAAGGTGGTTTACCCTTTCAAGTTCACTACAAGTTTCGTTACGAAAATTACTAAATTTATTTCAAAAATAGTGCTGGATATGTAGCTGATCATAAATATGTAAGGGAGAAAAAAATTAGCATTTTTTTTTATTATTATTTTCAAGAAATTTGTGGTTTCACAGTGAAACCAATGAACGGTAACGAGCTATTTTTCCTCCGAATAAGTTATCGTCGAAATGCAATTTAAATTATGAATTTAATTTATAAGTATACGTGAGAATTCAGGAAATTCAACCTTCATAAAATTCAATATTACTTCTGAAGATTCAATTTTAAAAATATCAATCTTTGCAAGAACCCTCATCATTTTGTTTCTCTTAGAGATCAAAAAGCAATTTAACTCTTGCAATGCCGATATTTTTGTGAATTCTAATGATATTGAACTGGAATTTTTATTTAAGTTGTCCTATATATCTGGCTCTTAAGTTATGAAAGAAAAATTATGCTGCGCTTCGCCCATGCGCAGCAAAAAAATACTCACTGTGAAGTTTCACAGCGAAACCAATGAACGCGAAAGAGTTAAATAAGCACGTAAAAAATTCTCAGGAGCAGTGGGAGCTGGAGACCAATAACAAACTTCATGCCGTGAAACCCTTTGTGCAACTTTGACCCTCATTAACGAACAGGAAAGTCGATACACTTATAACTCGTTTGCGCATCGGACATACTAGATTTACTCATCTTCATTTGCTGTTTGGAGAACTACCAATGTACTCTCGTTGTAACTGTCATATATCCGTCCGCCATATACTTTTAGAATGCACAAATTTTAATGCTCGGCGTTTACAATTTTTTCAAAGTCCATTAAGTTTTATTCACTGATCTAATTTTTGGTTTTACTTTACTGGGTGCTTTTTTTATTCTGTCACTCCACCATTGTTTTAGTTTCCGTTTCTACATAGATATCACTTTCAATTTTGTTTGGACAGTATAGTCAAATCAATTGCTTTTGGGCCATAAAACACCTAAACACCCATTTAAAATTAATTGATATATTTTACTGGAATTTAGTCTTTATATGTACCATCAAGATGGCAGCTTTTTAAATAAGATAACAGACTGCGCCATTTTATAGTTTTGATGATTGCATTCTCTATTCTGCAAAATATCTAAACTAATTTTTCAGGAAATTATTTCACCATCTTTATTACTAGGCCAGATATCATTTGCTCAATAGACAATGCGCCATTGCAGTTTGAGGGCAAAAACTCAGTGTCAGTTTGCTTTAACTAATAACCCCGTGGCAACATTTTACTGATAACTAAATTGCACAAGCTAAACCTAAAACTGACAACCACAGAAAAAAAAGATGTTCTGTCGTCTCAAGCAACATGGCTGATATTTGCTATAAGCTTCTTAAACCAGATTTCTTCGGTTCTTTAAAATAGACACGCATGAAAGTATTGAAAAAAAATCAGCAATGAGACAAAAGGAAATTAAAATTTACGAATAACAAGTTTACATGATCATTGGAGAAGACTGTTTCAAGAATCTTCGAGCATTTTCTGTATTTCAATGCTCATGAATTCTACCTTTATAATTATAACGAAGTTTCATAACACTGTTATAGTAGATAACAGTGTTTTTATGTATCAAATACGGTAGAATCCCGGTAATCTCAACTAATTGGGGCTGACCTTCGTGCGGATTCTGGGGAATTCAGATTATCCGGGAAATTCGGTAAAATGCTCTTGATATACCAAATGCAGTAGGGTATTGAATCTAGATTAGCTGCGAAGACATAACGTAAAAGCTCGCTGCGATTCGAATGGTATAGTCGCAAACAAGTTGAGCGTAAAAAGAAGATATCTGAGTTTGTTTCTACTAATTAAGGTGCTGTATTCATTCTTAAAGACCAATTCGAATACTTCTTTTAAGTTAGGAATAAACATTAGCTTTGTTTCTGATTCATAATTGTTATTTGTCCTTCATTTTTCGGTAAAAAGTTTTCAGAAAACTGAAAAAAGATTTTTTGATTATCTGAAATTTCGGATTCTCGAGGTTCTACTGTATTTAATTTATTCATTTTTGAACTTTTGAAACTCAAAAAAGAAATTTAGAAACAATATAATATTAGAACATTTTTTAATTGTCTATTTCCCCATGCAACTCCTTAACAAATTAACTATTTTTAACAGTCGAAACTAAGCGAAGAAACAATGAAAGGAAAACAAAGGATAAAAGTCTTCCTTTTCCAACTTAATCAAATATTTCTGAATCTTATAAGAATTTTAAAGCGAAATTGGATAGATGTCAGGTTATAAGATTATCTCTTTTCAAAATTGAAAATAAAATTTCAAAACATTTAGTTTAAACCTTTTTTGGCACTAATTTTTTGTATTGAAGAAATTCGGGAGTGAGAATTTAAATTTTAAACTGGACCGTACTTGCAATGTTGCTTTCTATTCGTCGGTAATAGGTCTATTGAATAGATAAATATATTTCTTTCCTAAATTGAAATTCATTAGGATAGAAATAAATATATTTCTATCCTAATATTCTAATCCTATTTCTATCCTAAGTTGAAAACTACCTTTAGAATATGGGGCGGCTGAAATTTCAAAACAATCTTTTCAAACGGGGATTCTGAGTTAGAAACAGAAACATGCTACATCCATTTCTAGGCATTAGATATTAAGTCTACAAACCCTTTCCAACATCATCGGGATTTATACCGCCCATCTTTAGCAGTAGATTTAGCTACCACACACTAAACGTTAAGTAAGTAAAACGATCTACAAGTATAGCCACCATTATTCGGCTAGCTCACAGGAAATGAAAATGCCGGTTAAAATAACGTTGGGCAAAGTTGAATTAAATGAAATTTATTCGTTCACACATCTTCCACATAGAATTATTCTGGGTTAACTAATATTACATTACATATATACAACTCGCTAAGCGTGACGAGATTTGTTCGTCCCGTGAGAGGAAAACCAGCCAGCCTTCTCGCACCAAGGCTCAAGTCACACTGTCTCTCGTTCTTGTATGGAAAGTCAAAGGTCTTTGCAGCGCCATCCACCGGCAGGAGGGCGAGACAAAATGTCATTGTCACACAAGGTAATTAAAGATTTGAAAGATTAGTTTCTTGTGTGGAGCGAAATTCTACAACATTTGCACCAGTCCGTTCGCAGAGGAAAGAATTCTACTAGAACAACAACTAACCTGCCCCTAAGGCACCACAGGAGAGGCAATTTGATTGTTAAAGATGGCAATTAGAAAATGGACTCGTTCAGAGTTGTCTACAGTGATTTAAGTAGTAGGTATATATAAATTTGCAGATCGAACGGCACAATTTTCTTTAGGATCTACTCGCTGAATATTTTCAAATATATGTAAATAAGTTTTTAATCCAGGTTAACCTCCTTAAAACCAGCAGGAGTGGACTCCCCAAACTTTCTCGCATACGAATAACACGGAAAACGTGCGGTATTCCCTAAGATGGGGAAAACACTCGCTCCAGCGTTGGCAGCTTTTTTCTTTTTTTGCCCAGAATGGAGAAAAACCCGAATAGGTAATTTCAACGCCTTTTTTTCCAATGGATTTAAACTAAAATTGGAGACAAATCTACAAGTAGGGTTTCAAGACAACATAAGAAATTTCATTTATCTAAGTGATTTTGTTAAGAAGTTATAGCGTCCAAAAGTATGCGATAGCACAGACCGACAGACAGTCCACCCTTTGACGGATTTGGACCAAACATTTATACGGACCCATATTTCTGATGATAAAACTGTGTACCAAATTTCATCCACCTAGTTATTTAAGTTTTTGAGTTATAAAATTCACATGAACGCGGACAGACAGACAAACTTCCCGTAAACGGATTTTGTCCAAAAAATAGATAGATTGATAGAAGCCTACAAATTATGTGTAAAGATCACATACCAAATTTCGTCGCTTTAGCTCTAATAATTTTCGAATTATCGTGTTCACAGACAGACATAATTCCAAAATTGTGTCTTTCGGACTCAGGGAGGTCTAAAACGTGGAGATTGTCAAAATCTCGAATTCGAATTTTTTGACGATTAAAATACTTTCTCTTTATATACTTCGCATACGAGGAAGTAAAAAGGTGAAATTACGAACAATTATTTCATACTTTACTTTTAGTTCTCCTGTATGTTTTGAAAATTTCCTATTGACTTCTTCCTAAAACTTATCATTTAAGTTTCTTCACTGAACAGTTCAGCACTTGATTATTAAAAATTATAAATACATGTTTCATGGGGAGGAACATAAGAATTTTAGAAAGGTTTAGGTGGAGCATGTCATTAAAAAGTTTGAAACCTCTGAACTTCTAAATTAAATTACGCAAGTCAAACATTGCAAATAATTATTTAACATAATTTACGAATACAAAATTAAAGCTTTTTTCCCTCCTCCGTTGTGTGAAAATATAGAGATTAAAAAGGCATTACCGGTGCTTCTGCAAAATCCGAAATCGATAATTTTGATTCTGTGGTTCTCATCAATCATAATGTTCTCGCACTTCAGATCTCTGTGGGCGATGTTCAGACTGTGCAGGTACTTCATAGCACTCACCATCTGCTCGAAAAAATGGCGCGCTTCGCTTTCCTTCAACCGGCCGCGAGACTAAACAAAAATAAAACGCTCTCAGAACACATCAATCACTTCCATTCGAAATTGCTCGATTATTCTAAATGTTTTGGCAATGACAGTGATAGGACTGGGCCATAACTGCCAGTTTTTAAATGATTATTTTCCAGGTAAACGAGAATAAAATTCAAATCTTAGAATTTTTAATGCAAACGATTTTTTGTTCCCAAATGATTGCTTATTGTGCAATAGGAAATTTGTTTCATATAAATTTATTGTGAAAAAGGTAACTTATTTTAACATGTCAATCATTAAAATTAAAACTACAGTCGGACCTCTATTTAACGAAACTCTATTTTGCGAAATTCTCTATTTTGCGAACTTTTCTTGGAACCAAGAACATTTTGTGAATTTCTTCGTAAAATAACCTCCAAATAGCGAAGTGCATTCTCTATTTAACGAACTTTTTCTTGTGACCCCAAATTTTTTTTTCTCCCTATTTCTCAAAATATTTCTAAACATTTCAAACTTATTCTTTCTTTTAACACATTTGATGGTCATCAATGACCTTGAAGCTGGAAAATGACAAATCGAAAGTGCTTGAGCATCAGAGAAAAAAATTTAATTCTTCATGAGGTGGATAAAGGCGTGAAAAAAAAAGTATATTGCCTTAAAATTTAATATTCCTCCAAACAGCTTATCAACCATAATAAAAAAAAATTATGATTCATCGAATTCTTGTTCAAAACGTTTAAAAGCATGTGTCTATGAAGATGTGGATGAGGCAGTTTTGAAGTGGACATCAGTGTGAAAAATAAAAACAATACAGCAATGAATTGCGATGAAGACGAAGATGGAAATGATCATGATGCAGAAATCAACAAACCTTCGTATGATGAAATGCTAAAATTCATTCATTTTAATATAAAATTATTTTTTTTAAATTGAAAATACAGTGTATTCCCGGACAATGTTTTGTTTTATTCTTGTTTCCCTTGCAGATTAATTCTTGATGGATAAAATATATAAAACAAATAGATATTAATTTACAAAATAAAGGTGTTATTAATTACTTTTCTAATAATATTTAGTGTTTATGAATTTAAAATCTGTTTAGTGTAGTTTAAAGTATTTAAAAAGGTGAATCTCTTTTTAACGAATTTTCCATATAACGAACTTTTTTTGGGATTTAGCGACTTCGTTAAATAGAGGTCCGATTGTAGTTTTATTTTATTTTAAGCACATTACATTTGCAGGCTTGTTACTACTACTTCCGTTTGTGTTATACAGTAGAACCTTGGGAATCGGAAGTAATTGAAGCTGACCTCTGTTCGGATTCCGGGAAATTCGGTAAAATACTCTTCATATACCTAATGCAGTGGAGTATTGACTTCGGGTACTCTGTAAAAGAGTACGGAAAGATCTAGCTGCAATTTGCATCATCAAGCTGGTTTAGTTCCTTACGTCAAAAGAATATAATTGATTTTTTTCTACTAATCAAGGTGCTGTATTCATTCTTAAATACCAATCCAAATGTTTCTTTTAAATTAGAAATAAACATTAGCTTTGTTTCTGATTCCTAATTGTTATTTTCCTTCAGTTTTAATAAAAATACTTTCGGAAAATTACAAAAAGATGTTCGGATCATCAGAAATGTCGGATTCCCGAGGCTCTACTGTACAATCTTTATCTGAAAATTATTTCTTAATAATCTATTCCAAACGATTTCGCTTCATTATTTCACTTTCTTTTCTTCATAAATATAACCTCCGAAGCCTAGTGTATAACAACACTACTACTAAATATCAGTATTCAGAAATTTTTCTAATTTATTTATTTATTAATATCATCATATGTGTTCAATAGTACATCATTAATGCTTTTTTTTTCACTGTAGTAATAAAGATAATATCTGTCAAGTGCAGAAACAGCAGGAGATACAAAAATCATCATAGCAAGCAAGCAGATGTTACAAAAGTGCAATGACAATAATTGTAAGCAACTCTGGACGAGTTTTCTATTTTGTTTATTTGCACTAAGGAAGGAATTCCGCCATAACCACCGACTTAAGATCGCAATTCTATGTCAGTGGGAATCTTCAAAATTTCAACTCTGTTTGAAGCTGTTAATTAATGTTTAAAGTATAGTTTTCTAATGTTATGACCTACGGATACTTTGAAAATATTAAATTTTATGTTCCTATTGTTGTAACTCTCAATGTTTATTTAAAATAAGAGCCTAATATTGGGAAAAGGCTGCCATAATTGTTCGTAATCGCTCTTTTTGGCGACTTCTAAGGCTTGTTTGGCGGTTAAATTTTTAACCAAACGATTTAGCTAATTACAATCGTTCCATTTGGAGTTGAGTTTTTTTAAGAGCTTTTTCAACCGATTTAAATAAAAAGAAAGAACAGCTTTGATATATGGCATCACTGTCGATAATCTTGTATTGGCGGCTTTTTGTCGCCTAACCGAACATCGTATCGTTAAGTCGCCAAAACAAAATATCGCCAATGGGGTCCTATATTGAAGCTGTTGAAAAAAGTCGCCAAAACAAAATATCGCCAATGGGGTAATATATTGAAGCTGTTCAGAAAAGTCGCCAAAACAAAATTATCGCCAGTATGACGTATATCAAAGCTGTACCAAACAGAATTACACGAACTCAAAGTCCTCAGAATTCAACGCTTCGTGTACTAAATAAAGAACTGATTCGAACTTTGAGCTGGAAACAGTATCCAAACGGATTTGGCAATTGCTTAAATCGGAGGGTTAACGGAAAACGGTCTCCGAGTCCAAAATAAACAAACCAGGAAACTCGTTTATATATGCATTATACTATTGCTATAACAAAATCACCATTTTTTTAAACATTTTTAAGTTTCTATATATGTTTCTTTTATATTCAAGCGAATATTGAAATAGTCCTGAATATGATGCTAATCTTTCTAAAAAATATTTAATACATTATAAAATAATTGAGTTATTAACGTCAATAACTATTATCATGTGTAATAAAGTTATATAACTAAGACGATACTATAAGAAATACGGTACGATACTAATACGATAAGAAATCCATGCAACTGTTTCTCTAGCCAAAAGGTGCGCAGGAGCACATATTAAGTAATTCACTGGCAATGCAGACACTCTCAGAGTGTGCATGCTGCTGTCAACTTGAGTTGTCACTTACTATACTAGAAGCGCTTATCTACATTAAGTTTAAAGAGAGATGGCTGTGACAGTCGACGAGATCAGTTACTGTTCAGAAACGGATTCCGAGACTTTCACTTTTGGTCGATTTTACACCAGAAAGGGGTGTCAGGCAATTAGTCATATGAGCGCATTTCCGGAGTTCTTTGATAGATCACGCTCAGTAAAATGTAAACATCACCCTTCCATTCCTCCTTTTCCCCCTATTTTGATGAAAATAACTCCGCCCGGCGCATGCGCAAGAGAGCGGAGGGTTTCCGAATCCGTTGCTAGACAATACTTTTGTTATGCTTGAATCTAACACTCGAAGTTCGCTATTTCGTTCATATGGCGAAATAAATTAGTGTTTGTCTTCAGTCTTTTTAAGTAGAATACTTTCTTTGTAGAATAACCAGCTTCATAATATTCATTCCTTAAATTAATAGTGCCCGTTACACAATTTTAAAAGTTCATTAATCAGTTTAAATTATAAGATATAAAATGAGAATAAATCATTCACAGATGCTATAATCTGATACAAAAACTACGTTGAATTCATAGACATGAAGAATGAATAGAATTCTATTCATTCTTGAATTCTATTCTATTCATTCTAGAATTCTATTCTATTCATTCTAGAATTCTATTCTATTCATTCTAGAATTCTATTCTATTCATTCTAGAATTCTATTCTATCCTATTCATTCTAGAATTCTATTCTATTCATTCTTGAGATTCTGTTATTCGTTCTTGAGATTCTGTTCTATTCATTCTAGAATTCTATTCTAATCTATTCATTCTTGAATTCTATTCTATGAATGAATAAAATTCATTCATAGAATTTCATTTCAATTTTCTATAGACTCGCTGTTAAATCAATATGACAACACATTACAAAAACAGAAGGTGTCATAGTTAGAAGAGAGGATGTAGCAGCTCTCTCTACTTATAATATTATCTTTGTTGTGCGAAGTTTAGTTTTTCAAAAATAGCAAAAAAAAAAGAGTTGTTGTTGTTACAGAAACGATACGGATGAATAAAGTTCGATGTTTGTTATTCTAAACGCCTTCTTTCTTTTGAATTTAAATATGACTAAATCGTTCCTGAAATATAACTTAATTTATTAATTCATCCCATGTATTGATTTCAAGTAAGCGAGCTAGAAACTGGTGACCCGGGCGTGATTTGAACACGCAACCTTCTGACTTTCAACGCTACAAGGACGAAACAGATAAAGAATCAAATAGCTTTAAAAAAGAGATATTTCATATTACCCGCACATATCCAAGTAAATCGTCTTCAATCAACTCCATGAAAATATACACTTTTTTCGGAAAGTTAAATATCTTATGAACCTTGACGATGTTTTCATGGTTGATTTTACTGAGCACTTCTATCTCCCGAGGCAGGAATTTGGTAGAAAACTCGTGCGATAGTTTGTCTCGAGTTATCACCTTCACTGCGACCTCTTCTCCTTCATAAATGGCAGATCTGCAAACAAGAAAAAGAATGAAACGCTTTTCAAAAGCTTCAGATATGTTGTAGACTTCAATATCTGTACTTTATAAAACAGATAGTTTTTTCAACCAAAAAAAACTTTCGGTTGTATATTGATGCAATCTATTTGCTTGGCGAAGAGAATTGGTCAAAGCAATTTAAATTAGTGCTAAATTCCAAAAATGTCTTCATTTCACCTAACAATTCTAAACATTTGACAGTTTTACCTGTATTATTTTTACTTTCTCGTATACGAAGAGAAAGTATTGTAATCGTCAAAAAATTCGAATTCGAGATTTTGACAAATCTTCACGTTTTAGACCTCCCTGAGTCCGAAAAACACAATTTTGGAATCATGTCTGTCTGTCTGTGAACATGATAACTCGAAAACTATTAGAGCTACGGGGATGAAATTTGGTATGTGGTCTTTAAACATAATTTGTAGGTTTCTATCAAATTTTGGACAAAATCCGTCAACGGGAAGTCTGTCTGTCTGTATGTCCGCGGTCATGCAAACGCTATAACTCAAAAACTTGAATAGCTAGATGGATAAAATTTTGTACACAGTTTTATCGTCATGAATGTAGGTCCGTATAAAATTTTGGGCCAAATCCGTCGAAAAGGGGCGTTCAAATTGCGTATTCAATTTCTTTTAATCCGATTCTTATGAGCAAAGTACTGGTAGCAATCTGTTATTGTTGTAAATTTTATTTACAACAATAAATAATGTTTTCAAACATAAATTGCAACAATTATTTTATTTTTGCAAATAAAATTCAAACCGATCCCATTATTTCAGCAAATCTTTTATTTACGTGCTTGTGCAATTGTTACGGTTGTGGTAGTATAAATTGTTTTCTTGGAAATTCAATTCCAAAGCAGAATTTTCGCTTTAGTATTCATTGCATTGCCTATTTTATCGCACTGCTTCAAAGTAATATTTTTTTGAAACGTGGCAACAGATATTTGATTTCAGGTTTGTTTGTTTGTTTCACTTTCTCGTATACGACGTATACAGAGAGAAAGTATTGTAATCGTCAAAAAAAATTCGAACTCGAGATTTTGACGAATCTCCACTTAGAAAGTATACGAGAAAGTTTAGGGGAGACGACTCCCGCTGGTTTGAATTTAAGGTTGCTTAAAATGTGTCGTTGAAGACTTAAGAAATTCATCTTCGTCATCTAATTCATTTGAATATGCTTTTTCTACTTTTCAGAGTGGTTAGTCAGTACATCAAACTGAAATTAAAAACATACCAAATGAGCAGAAAGACAAATAAATTAATTTGAAACCAGCGGAGTGGCCTCTCCTAAACTTTTTCGTATACTCCTAACATATGTGGAGAAAAAATACGCTAAAAGGTAGTAAGACGAACAAGCGTCCCTAATTCAGTGGGGAAGAAAAGATTGGGAATCGGAAGCTTGGAAGCGAAAGGCGTGGGTAGAAGCGGAAAGGATTAGCGCAAGTGAATCGCGCAATTACGCAATAACGGCCTCGCGTTATTGTGTGATGAGAAAAGACAAATAGGCGATTTGGAGAACTTTTTTCGACCGATTGAAACGAAAATTGGGCACGGATCTATCTGCAATTAATGTTAGCAGGCCTCATACCAAATGTTATTTATCATAGAGCCGTAGGGTTTACGAGTTATAATGTTTAGAAATATGCGATTATACAGACCAACAGACAGTCAACCCTTTGGACGGATTTGGCCCAAAATCTGATACGGACCTACATTCCTGATGATAAAACTAAGTACCAAATTGTATCCATTTAGATATTCAAGTTGTTGAGTTATAGTGTTCAAATGAACGCGGACAAACAGACAGATTTCCCGTTGACGGATTTCATCCAAAATTTGATAGGAACCTACAAATTATGTGTCAAGATCACATACCAAATTTCATAATTTAATAACCAATTTCCATACCGTAGCTCTAATAGTTTTCGAGTTATCGTGTTCACAGACAGACATAATTCCAAAATTGTGTTTTTCGGACTCGGGGAGATCTAAAACGTGGAGATTCGGCAAAACCTCGAGTTCGAATTTCTTGACGATGACAATACTTTCTTTTTGTCTACTTTGTATACGAGAAAGTAAAAAAAACTGTAACAAAAGAATAAAGAATCCATCCAAGCAGACGTTCTCAAGGGTTACCTGCTCGCCATGTGTTCAAACAAAATATAGGAACTTTTCCTGATTCTTTGAACCTTTCAGTGAGATTCGTTCATAAACCCTTTAGTACCCCCCGAGAGAAAAATTTCTAAATTGTGTATACTGCATCCGAGGCGTTGCCGTAACTAAGGAAGTGTGAGCGACGCATTTCAGTCCGTACGACATTTTACCGTTAATGGTCATAAGTACGTTGTATTTTAGCATGTCAAATCCATTAACTGACGGAAAGTAGAATTCTCAGTAACGTTTAGTATGGCTACTTCACAGTACTTAAAACAAAGATTAAACATAATCACACTGATAAAATATCAAATTTTAATTAAAGAAGATAACTATGAAGCTCAGAAAAAGCAATAATAATAACGATTATTAAATACAATTTCAGTTTATTATTTTTTATTGTGTGTGTCGAAGATACAACTTCTACTCCAAATCAGTGATTAACACAATAACACAATTCTATTAATATATTAAGGTCATTTCTAGACACCACCTTCTTTTAGAACACCACCCTGTTCATTTTTTATGTCTGTTAAGCAATTAAACACTAATTTTTGTTGTACGTCTAAATGTTTAATAACATTTAATAAATGTCTAAAAACATTTAATAAACGCCTAAAAACATTTAATAAACGTCTAAAGAGATTTAATAGATGCGAGAAATATTTAATTGAAATGATTTTATTACAGTTCCGATTTAAAACTACATGAAGACCAGGGGTGTAGTGGAACCGGAGCGCCGTTTCCAAATCAGTGATTAACACAATTACACAATTCTATTAATATATTAAGGTCTTTTCTAGACACCACCTTCTTCTAGAACACCATCCTGATCATTTTTTGTGTCTGTTAAGCATTTAAACACTAATTTTTTTGTACGTCTAAATGTCTAATAGCATTTAATAAACGTCTAAAAACATTTAATGAACGTCTAAAAACATTTAATAAACGTCTGAAAACATTTAATGAATGTCTAAAAACATTTAATAAACGTCTAAAAACATTTAATGAACGTCTAGAAACATTGAATAAACGTCTAAAAAGATTTAATAGATGCGAGAAATATTTAATTGAAATTATTTTATTACAGTTCCGATTTAAAACTACATGAAGACCAGGGGTGTAGTGGAACCGGAGCGCCGTTTCTAAATCAGTGATTAACACAATAACACAATTCTATTAATATATTAAGGTCTTTTCTAGACACCACCTTCTTCTAGAACACCATCCTGTTCATTTTTTGTGTCTGTTAAGCAATTAAACACTAATTTTTTTGTACGTCTAAATGTCTAATAGCATTTAATAAACATCTAAAAACATTTAATAAACGACTAAAAACATTTAATGAACGTCTAAAAACATTTAAAAAACGTCTAAAAACATTTAATAAACGACTAAAAACATTTAATAAACGACTAAAAGCATTTAATGAACGTCTAAACACATTTATTAAACGTCTAAAAACATTTAATAGATGCGTGAAATATTTAATTGAAAATAATGATTTATTGATTTTATTATCGTTTCGATTTAAAACTACATGAAGGTCAGGGGTGTTGTGGAACCGGAACGCCGTTCCGGCACTGCTTTTTTTACGACAAATAGTTGAAAAATTCCTTAAAATAGCGGCATTTTTGTCAGCCAGGTTAGAGCGTTTCGGTACTGCTTTTAGAGCGTTGCTTATTTTGCGGCTGCACCACTGATGAAGGTCATTCTGGTGCAGATCTCTTAATCTTGAAGAGTGTCAGACAATGAGGATGACACCTCCGCAGACACCTAATCTTCCACATTTTCACACCACACGAAACGATGGACGTTTCAACCCATCGGATTTAACATGCATCGGATTGGGACCTCCGTGAGAGATAAAAACTAAAGGCAGCCATTGACTTCACAGATAAATTGGATATTTTGGAACGCGAGAAGGGGAAAAAACATGAAAATCTATAGAAATCAGACAAATGGCTCGTGGTGGTTGGAATTCCGTCTTGACTGAAATCGGAGCGAAAAACACTGGAGACCTTCAGAGGGACCCTGAAAGAGGCTAGCGAAAAGAACAATGCATTTCGTGGAATGAAGCCTCACTTCGAGGGTAGCGTAAATTAAAATCTGCTGAATGGGGAAAATCGAAGAGCGATTGGCAAGCAGCTGTAGAGAGGGAAAGAAGATCGCTCCCTCTACCTTCGTTCAGAGTTAGCGTGCTTTTAAATATCAAGTGAATGGCGTGCCTATATTTTTCGATTAAAATGAGTGAAAAGAACCGGGCTTAGGACAAATGGCATGGCTATCCTTCAAGTGAATGGCCGGCTTAATGACTGCGTGGCGACCAGAACAAGCCCGCGTACACGACGGGTCGTTAATAGAAATGAGATTCGAACCCGCGATTATCCGGTCCCCAAGTCGAGATTGTGTCACTATGGTCCAAGGAAGTTTTGGGTGTGGTAAACAGAAAAGTTGATTATATACTGCTTGTAACTAAGGTTTCAACTTCTGCTGATTATAATGAGCAGCCCAATCATATAAAAGGTCCAATCATAAAGCGTTATACTTAGAAGGAATTCTTCTGGAAATAGTCCCATATACTGATGTAATTAATTTTTAAAGGAATATAATCCTTCGCATTAAAACCTGATACTAAATTTTTCTATTCACATACTCTTCAGGATGAATTTTGTATTGCACAAATGGAATAAAATTATATACAAACATATTGTATAGCAACGGATTCGGAAACCCTCCACGCTTTTACGCATGCGCCGGGCGGAGTTATTTTCATCAAAATAGGGAGAAAGTGAAGAATGGAAGGGTGATGTTTACATTTTACTAAGCGTGATCTAACGAAGAACTCCGGAAATGCGCTTATATGACTCACTGCCTGACACCCCTTTCCGGTGTAAAATCGTCCGAAAGTGGTCGTCTCGGAATCCGTTGCTAAACCGTACATATCTTCTTATATCAGCGACTCTCAACCTGTGGGGAGCCCCCCCCCCCCTAAGGGGGCGTGATAACACTAAATGAGAGGGCGCGAGCATATCGGAAAGAAAATATCATTAAAAAATTAAATAATTTACTGAAAGTAAAGTAAAACAAAATACATTCTGACATAATAAAAAATAAAATACACATTTATTTTTATATAATACACTTGTAAATAGGATTGTATCAGTACTGCACAATGTATTTAATAATGAACTTATCAATACTAAATTAAAAACAAGTTTAACCACTTAACTAAATAATTTTCTTTGCTATCTAATAAGATGACCCTTCCTGTTTTGGAAAGGGGATGTCGTTTTCATTCGTCTAAGAAGGCATAGGATACTTAAGATGTTTATGGATCCTACATATTTTTTGTGTCAAATTATAAAGCTAATTAATGATTTAATTTTAGTTTATAAGACTAAAATTTCGATAAATCGATGCACGAGTATTCTCGGGCTGTTAAGTTAAGAGGTTAATAATTATTAGTGACTCCCTTGGGCCTGCATTTCAGATCAAAGTTGTACGAATGAAGGTTTAATATTAGAAACAGATATCCTGAGCTCTTTTTCTATATTTAGCTGAGATGTCTATTTCGTCTTCAAAGCAAACACCGCAGAAAATCCGGTTTTGCAAAGGTAGGATAATGAAAGTGGTAATAGTATACGAAATGCTCTTGTTTGCTCTTGTCAATGCTGTGGATCGGTGTCGCCAAATATCAATAAATTTACTTATTATTGGTAATTTGTAAGGTTTGTAATTAAGGTCGTAGTGTTGCTTTAGCATCAAAATCCAAAAAATACATCATCATTGTATACACTGTTATTGTATGAGAGAGAGGGGGCGCGATGAAAATTATGATTGAGGATTGGGTCGCAAATGTCGAAAGGTTGAGAAACACTGCCTTATATCCACAAATTTCTAGTAGTTGCAAATTTTTTAGGATACTTTTATTACTAAATTATCATCTGGAATTCTACTTTAAGTTTTTCCAACTCAAGAATTAATTGAGGAAAAACATATTCAATTTTTTCTCTGATTTTAAATCTCTCATTTCCGATGTATAAAGAAGAGAAGATGTTAAAATCGTCAAAAAATTCGACTTCGAGATCTCGATGAATAAATACGTTTTAGAAATGACTGATTCCGAAGTAAAAAACATTTTTGGAGTTAAGTTGCTCAGGTTCTGTCATACGATGACAGAACATGATAAACGTGCTTCAGTTGCGAACATTGTGGTTCCTGTTCTGATAGAGGTTTTCCTAAATGAGTTGTTCTCAAGTCCTGCTGCGTCCCAAGCTGGACACTTGTAAACGCAGTGCTTAATCCTACAGTGGCTCATATTTGTTTTTGGACACTTGTGTTTTTGAAACTTACTTATAGAAAACATCATCTAAATATTAAAGGATTTACTTCAAATTTTTTCATATAAACTTTCTTTTGTCTATAATAAAACCTACATATTGTAATGAAAATAAATTCAATACCTTTTTCTGAAAAAAATCATTTACCGAGAAAGCGTTGAAAACAGTCTCACATAAGTAATTGGACACTTTGAACATTCAACAAATGTGAACAAAAATATGCGGATAATCAAAAATTTATTTTAATACTTTGTTGGGTATCCTTTACCTGAAATTACACTTTTAATACATTTTGGTAGGGATTCAACTAGTTTTTTTCTTTACATTTCTATATTTGAAGTGAACATGGCCGGGCGCTACAAAGTTACAACTAATTCTATTAGGAATTTAATCATAGAACATTTTAAAGATGGTAGAAGCATCAGTACTATCGGAAAACTTGTTAAAGTAAGTCATTCAACTGTGTTTGCTATTATAAAACGATGGAAACTACGTGGAACTGTTGAAAATGCATTGAAATCAGGAGCTCCTCACAAGCTAATTCCCAGTAATCAAAGTTTTATCATGCATAAAATCAAGAAAAATCCAAGACTTAGTGCAGTGAAACTTAGAACAGAATTATATTGCAAAAAATTAAACCCTGAAACTGTTAGGCGAGTTATCAGATGATATGGGTGCAACAGTAGAGTTGCCAGAAGAAAATTTTTCGTTAATGAAAGAACAAGAAAGTTACGTCTGGATTTAGCAAAATCCATGGTAGACAAAGATATGTCGTTTTGGGAAAGCGTCATATTTGTGGATGAATCAAAATTTAACATATTTGGGTCTGGTAGGCGAATAACTGTGTGGAGAATTCCCAACGAAGAGCTCAATCCGAAAAATCTATTGCCAACTGTCAAACATGGAGGTGGAGGCATAATGGTTTGGGGATGTTTTGCTGCTTCTGGTAAGGGAAATTTAGTTTTCATTGAAAATAATATGGACCAATATAAGTGTATAAGTATCCTGAAAGAAAACTTGAAAATATCTGCTCAAAAACTTGGAACTCAAAATACATTCAAGTTGTGTCAAGATAATGATCCCAAACATGCAGCTCTAAATGTTCGCGTATGTCTGCTGTACAACTGTCCCAAGTTATCAAGACTCCGCCATATTCTCCAGATTTAAATCCAATTGAAAATGTATGGCATGAACTGGAAGAAAGAACATTAAAACATGATATTTCTTCGAAAGAACAACTTAAAGCAGTATTAACAGAGGAATGGAACAAAATTGAACATTCTTACACAAAAAAACTAGTTGAATCCATGCCAAAACGTATTAAAAGTGTAATTTCAGCTAAAGGATACCCAACAAAGTATTAAAATTTTTTATGATCTGCATATTTTTGTTTATATTTGTTGAATGTTCAAAGTGTCCAATCACTTATGCGAGATTGTTTTTAACGCTTTCTCGGTAAATTAATTTTTTCAGGGAAAGGTATTGAATTCATCTTCATTACAATATGTAGGTTTTATTATAGACAAAAGAAAGTTTATATGAAAAAAATTTGAAGCAAATCCTTTGATATTTAGATGATGTTTTTTATAAGTAAGTTTGAAAAACACAATTGTCCAAAAACAAATATGAGCTACTGTATGTACCTCCTCTGCCATCTGCTGGTTGACTATGAAACCAATTATCTCTAGTTTCGTAACAAAAAAGTGCCAGTCTCATATCATCCTTTCTGTGCTAACAGAATCTTCCTGTATTCATTCTTTTGCGCATTATTGGTTTCTAAGTTGTTTCTGACTTCTGAATTACCCTCTATATAATAATATAACATGTGTGTTTTTCTATTTAAAACAATCTAAAATTCTATTTTACTCTTCTATGAATAAAATCATATTCACCTGACTTTACAGTACGATCCTTGACCAAGCACACGACCCAAGGTAAAACCGTATTCCTCTAGCTCCTCCGTAGATGAGGTCTTTTTCTTTGCACTTGATTTCTTCGATTTGGTAACGTTCACATAAACGTCGGACGGTTTCTTCTTTGGAGGCATTTTACAAATCAAATTGTTTGATCTCCGACCTTTATTATGGTAATATTATGTTCTGATTGAAAAAATTATTTTTGGGAGATTTTGAAGACACTGTTTGACTGACTTTGACACTTTCATGGTGAATCGGTCTTCTGAAAAAGAATTTTATCCATCTCTACTAAATCTAACTAAAATATTGGAAGCTTCTGAGTATGGAATAATCTATTTAATGATTCACGTTGTAGTTGTTTACATAACAAGTAACTGTTGTGATCATCATGATTGTCAGGGAAATTTATTGTTGTAAAATTATTATTGTTACAAGATTCCAGATAAATTGTTATAAACCCTTTTGATGATTTATACTGTTGCATTGCATACTTTTTAGGTCCGAAGAAACCGCCTTTGGAAGTCGTATTGTCCGTCGGTTATACTTGTTGTGTTAAATTTCAATTTAACCCCTTATGCATTATAACTTGATATTCATGGTTCGCTGAACAAAGTAATTTGCAAACTTCAAACTGTGATATACATTTAAGCAGTGTTATTTTAGTAGCCTTAATCTGTCCCAATCATTGTGCTCATCAGTGGCGTAGCGGGGGTAAATGGCGCGCGGGTCATAATATTATGTTTTCGCCCCCTCATCATATCTTAGTGATTTTCATTCCAGTATAGATTCTAGAGTATTTAGAAGCGTAATTTTCAGTCAAGCTAACAGAATTAAAAAAATATGCAATAATAGAAATGATTTTTTAAGGGCTTCCAATGTTTTTTTAAAGACTCTCAATGACAACCATTTCCCTTTTAATATTCACGGCATTGAAGATCTTATCCTTGAAAGCAGTCAGGAATATACAATCTAAAAAAATCATATTCATTAAGGCATAGATGGAAACTAAGGGCTTTTTTCCTTAATATGTCTGCATTGGTTTTATTCCCTAAAAAAATTCCTGTTTCTGTCTCTTCTGTTTTGTTTCTTCGAATATAGATGGCGCCATGGGACTAGTATTTTCTTTAATAACTCCTCCTTCTTGGAGAAAATTAGTGTGGGTTTGTGATCACATGAAGGTTTTTCTTTCTCTCATTTCTCAACTATGGGCATAGGGAAAGTTTTTTTATTTATGAAGGCTTTTAATAAGCTTAAAAATAAAGATTAGCCAGATGGCTTGTATTTAATAATCAATCATATTAGCGTTTTGACGTATGTGTTTTTTCTCTTTTTTAAAAAAATATGCTTTTTGATGTTCAGATCTCTATTGTCCTTTGTCTGGGAAAATTTCGGGCTATGAGAAGCTATGTTTGGCGTAATGCCAGCTTCTTACAGAAAAGCTTACAGACAGCTTCTTACAGTATTTTCTTTAATAACTCCTTCTTCTTGGAGAAAATTAGCGTGGGTTTGTGATCACATGAAGGTTTTTTTTCTCTCATTTCTCAACTATGGGCATAGGGTAAGTTTTTTATTTATGAAGGCTATTTTAATATAGCCAGATGGCTAATATTTTTTAATCAATCATATTAGCGTTTTGATGTGTATGTTTCTTCTCTTTCTTTTTAAAATATGCTTTTTAATGTTCAGATCTCCATTGTCCTTTGTTTGGGAAAATTTCGGGCTATGAGAAGCTATGTTTGGCACAATGCCAGCTTCTTACAGAAAAATCTCCCAATTATTATTTTGAATCCATTTCAAATAGTTCTTAGCCCTTGAAAAAGTGGACTAGAATGGATTCTTTGTTTGTTTTTGGTTATATTCGATTAACTCTGAGTTTCTTTTTTTGGGGGGGGCTTTCTTTGTATGATCTTGATTTTCATCATATTTAACTAATAAAGTGTAAAAAAACGCTCTTATATTTTGCTACTATTTTCCTCTAAGACTGGTTGATCTGCGCATACCCCATCCAGTCACTACTCCACTGCCCACATTGGAGGTTAAAGTAGGTAACTTCCTCCATCCCTACTCTGGTCAGCATCCAGTGATGCAACTGAGGTACACACAGCGATGGGAATTGAACGAGGCACATGGCCTCAATCCTCGAGCCTGATGAAATAGCATCGATGAGCCTGACTG
>BGPR01026882.1:0-15311 GCA_013235015.1 Araneus ventricosus | reverse complement strand
GTGAAGACTCTACATCTACGAAGCTTGGCATACACTAATTAGGGTCATTTACGTTTAGAAACATGTTCTTTTTGGAAAAATACTGGGAAGAGTGTCCGCTGAATTCTGACGTTGTATTGGGATTTGACGACACTGGACGGTCGTTATACTGGAAGTAAAATAACATAGTGCATAGGGAAACACAGTTGGGGATTTTATCACTGGTCGTTATAATGGAATGGTCTTTATAATGTGTGGCCGTTATAACGAGCTTCGACTGTATTAACATTTTGATCACATAGCACTGTTAACTAATCGAATGGTCTTTATAATGTGTGGTCGTTATAACGAGCGTCGACTGTGTAACTAAACTAAAGGAATTTTTTTTTATCCATCGTCCCCAAAATACAATTTTGGGATTCGCTCTCTTCTTCAAACTGTTTCTTCAATTGTAGGTTGCATGTTAAGAAAATTTTTCAAATCTATGTACTATAAATAATGCTATAATTCACAAGAAACTAATAAAAGATGCCAATTCTCTTTGCAACAGCACCCAGTGAACTTTCTTTGAACTTTTTGTTTATCCCTTGATTAGATGCCCATTAAAGATCTAAGTATGTCATTCAGATCCGCCTTACTGCAATAACGCTCAATTTTCTCACAAGGTAGTTTAGCACTACAATAAAAATCCACGAGATGTTACTGATAGCATCTTTTGTTCATTTGTCAATAGAGAAATCTCAAAATCATCTTCTTTTTCGAGCTCTGTGATTTGGGCCTTCTAGAAATACACCTTTATACAGCGGAGGGTTGGACAGGAGTTACCTGAAAAAGGCATCTTCATTCTTTTGTTTTAAGGAAAAGATGTCACTGCCCGTGTGGAAGCATCAATTTCAACTGTATCAATTCAGGTTGATGAGTGTCCATTGAAATTTTATGGCCCTTGAATAATTTTGGGAAGAGATCTTTTTGACCCATGTTGAAAGGTTTTATTACACGTAACCTTTGTTGCTTACATTATGTGCAAAAAGTAATAAAGGATTGTGAATGGAAAGCTCAATTGAGAACAAAGTCGTTTTTTAAAGACTGAGGAATGACATAATTGTTTTGCATGAAACCGAGGAGATTTATAAAATAATTTATGAAATTATTATAAGCAATAATATAATTAACAAACTAAATGCAGTTGTGCATTACCATAAAAAGTTTCTTTAAACTTATTGCAGTTACTGTTACTGGCTTATATATGTTAGAATAAAACGTCGGCCATTGTTTATTGTAAAGTTAGAAAATTACATGTGTGAGGTGGACACTTTCTTCTCTTGCCGTTTAACGTATTAAAGCATTTTTGAAGATATAAAAAAGTTTTTACTAATTCTGGAAGAACAGTGCACTGCGATTCAGATCTAGTTAGACAAAAGTCAAAATTTAATATTCCCAGACAAAAAGTTTTATAAAATATGTGATATTGTCGGCACAAGAAAATGTGAAATTTGAAGTTTATGATGACTATTCTTTGTTATTTCTTTAGAACAGCTTATGACTGTTCCTGGACAACAACATCAGAATAATTTATTTATTCTGAACTCCAATAAAAAATACGGTGAAATACGTCATAGTTAATTAGGGACATTTTTAATTTGGTATATTTTCATTAGTATCGAATTTCGGTAGTAAATCACGCTGTTGTTTCTGCCTGCTATTTGAAATGAAAAGTAACAAGGAATATCAGAAACGCGGTTAGCTTATAAAGATTATCCAGTCTATAAGAAATAAACTATGGAAAACGATGTTTGTGTTCAGAAAAAAGGCCCGCCAAAACAATTTCATTTCAATTTAAACCATGGGAGGAAATAAATATTAGGGAAGAAGATTTTTTTGGATTCAGTGATGCAATACGAAGCCAACTACCTTTTTGTAAATTTTGGCTTCACTTTTTTCAACTATACCTTAGATTATGTAGTTTGTTAGGCAAAACTGAACCAACATCAGAATTAGTAGTTAGTTAATTTCAGAATTAATTAGTTAAGCATTAATAATTATTTTCATAATACTTTATTATTTCCTTTATTTATAACAATATACCAATGACTTTAGAATAATTCTTAAATTAGGAATAGATTTGGTTTTTCGGCCTGGAAGTTCACCAGTTCATGAAATACATCGATTTATTGTTGTATCTTGGCATTATATTGATAAATGAATAATGCATTCAGAATTTAAATACTGGCTAATTATTCTGAAATGACTTGCATCTGTTTATAGCCTAACTTCTTAGTCTCTAAACAGATTTTTATCAGTGCATGAAAATTGATTGTCTCATCAAAATAGATCTCTCATTAAATTAACTATATATGCATTTGTTCGAAAAGAAATGGCAGTCGTGTTTAGCAGATTCAGTGAACAGGTTTTACGAAACTTGGCTACTGATTTGGAGAACTTGCGCAAATCTAAGCTTTGCCGACAAAGTCAAACGTCAGTAATTAGTAGGTTATTCGTGAGTCTTTGTGTGGTCGGAATACAATCAAAAGTAGATGATTGATGCCTTCGGTTTTGTTTGAAGAAACAAAACTCAAGACACGCTGTGATTTGTCCATGTTTTCTTTACATCAATGAGTAGATGAAAAATATCAATGAATGCTTTCCAGTAGAAACAAGATTTCTAAGAATTATATCTCCTACAGTCAACGATTTCTTTTTATTACTTACATTAGAAAACAAAAGATATTACGTGAGGAAGATAAACAGCTCTATTTATGAATACGATCGAAATCATTCTGTAAATGCTTGGTAACTTGCTCTGCAATGAATCTGCCATGAATGAAGATACAATAAACTTGCATAATAATGAACATACCTGAGTGGTTGCTTGTTGGATTATCATTATTTTGCATGTAGTTTCTAATTATACCATTTGTAAAGCGGGAGGAACAAAACGATTTATCAGTTGATAAGTATCATTGTCCTCTCTGCATTCGTAATCAAAATTAAATCAACTAATCTTATTATGCAACTTGCAGTACCTTTGATCTGTGTTTAAATTGATTGATGGTTTATTTAATTCCTCGTTAACTTAAAAAGGTTTTGTGATTTATGGAGGCATCATAATTTTCGACTGATAAATCCGAGATAACGGCGTGAAAATTAATACATCAGGAGTGAGACAACCGTTAAGTCAAAACCACCGGCTTTTTAATGCAAACTATGAGGTTCTTCCCTTGCATACAGTTTGTAATATGAAGATGATTTCCGAATGATGGAAATTTAGAAGGCCGCGCAATGTCCGTTTCGGGCTTATTTTTAACTCACAGTTAGAGATAAAATTTTTTTTATAATTTTATTCATGCAATTAAGGTGCATGCGGAAAACATTTAAAAACTGAGCAATGCTGTGAGGAAGATATAGGGAAGTGAGAAACAAATCGCCCATACCAGAAAATATAGCAAGGCTTCATAAAAAAATTTAAAGTATCCTTTTCTTTTGCCTGGGTATTTTGTGCTTCAATAAGTATACCAGCGCTGTTTATCTTATCAGCAAAAATAATAAATGTTATGCTTTCATTTTCTCGCATGCGATTTATACTTAGAGAAAGTATTGCAATCATCAAGAAATACGCCCTCGAAATTGTGGTGACACCTCCACGTTCTAAACCTCCCCAAGTAAATTTTAAAAAATTATGTATGTCTATATTGTACAGTTGTCAAGGCATTACGCTTCCAACTCAACATTCCGGGGTTTGGTCCCTGGGTGACAAATTTTTGTCCCATGTCCATTCAACCGGTTCGGTTGCCGTAATGGCATCAGGCACGGGGCATGGAGCGGCGTTCTGTCTATATTGACAAAATAACTCAAAAATTCAACAAACTAAATAGATAAAATTTGGTATATGGTTTAATGACCAGAATTGTAGATTTATATGAAATTTAGAACCAAATCCATCAACGGGTAGACTATTTGTTGGTCTGTCTATCCGTGTGTGTGTGAAAGTGATAACTCAAAGACGTAACAAGTTAAATGACGTAATCAATTTTGATAGTATTGATACCAAATTGTGGACCTGCATCATATTTTGGATCAAATCGGTCAAAAGGAAGAAGCCCAAAATGCTAAACAGACGAACGCCACATATTCATTAAAAGTCGAGAGGATAATATTCTGGTTGGTTTCATATAATGAATACATTTATATCACTGATGACGATTTTTTTATTCCCTCTTTCGCTGATGCATCCTTTATTTGGACGCAGTTTTGTAATCAGATCACCATTTTATGAATTTTTTGCTCAGTATTGCTAATTGTACATAAGTAGATGTAGTTTAATTTACAAAATTGAAATTTTGATGAATCCCCACGTTTGAAACCTTCACTAAGTCCAAAAAAAATTATTTCATTTTTTGGAATTATGTTTGTCCATATTGTTACGGTAGCTTAAACATTCAACATACTAGACTAGACAGATGAAATTTGGCATATGGTTTAATGACCAGAATAGATTTATATGAAATTTAGAACCAAATCCGTCAACGGGTAGACTATTTGTTGGGCTGTCTGTCCATGTGTGGGTGTCAACGCGGCAACTCACTGAAGCAATAAGTTAAATACATGAATTTTGATAGTCTTGACACCAAGATGTAGACCTGCGTCATATTTTGGGCCCAATTTTGCAACCAGATCATCCTTTTATGAATTTCAAAATCAAATTTATGACCAAATCCGTCAACGGGTGGTCTATTTGTTGGTCTGTCTATCCGCGTGTGTGTGTGAACGTCGCAATTCAAAGAAGCAACAAGTTAAATGGATGATGAAATTTGATGGTTTTGACACCAAATTGTAGACCTGCATCATATTTTAGACCCAATTTTGCAACCAGATCACCATTTTATGAGTTTCCTGTTCAATATTGCTTATTGTACATAAACAGATGTGGTTTAATTTACAAAATTGAACCAACTCCAATAAGTAACAGAAATATAACGCAGTTGTCAATTTTTAAATAATACAGCGTTACAATTTATTTCTGTAAATGTTTTGCGAAAGCAGATACAACTCAAAACGTGTTTTTCGGCGTTTAGTTCGCCATTGTATAATTCTCTCCATTGTCTCTTTCTGTAAGAAAAATGTCAATGCAAAGTATTAGAAAATATAAAATTCACATATACTGTTTATGAAAAAAAAATCCTTTGAGATTAAATTGCCACTTATCCATGCTTCAATTCATCGTTCAATGCAAATGCTAACAGAAAAAAGTTCCGTCTGAAACGATTTCTCTTTAGAGGAAAGAAGAAGATCAAATATGAGCCAAAATGAAAAGTCAAAACCAAAAACGTTGAACGTCACAGTCAGAGGAGATCTGGGGATCAGATAAGTTCAAACCTTAATCCTGTTGACTCAGAATCTCAGCCTTCTTTCATCATCATTTGGATATTCTGCTCGCTTTTCAAGTTCATCGGCCCATCGATAACTTGGGAACAACACACAACCGACGTAATCTTAGAAAGTATTACTACTGATCGTTGACACGGTTGGTGGTCTCCGCACTTTCAGTTTCTTTGCAAAAAAGATTTGATATCTTTCCAAATTTAGTGTGATTATATTTTTTTTCTGTTATTGAATAATGTTCCAATTTTTTAAAACATTTTGAGGAGGAAAATATTTCAGATTTATTATGGTAAACTGGGATTTTATGATTCTAAAAATAATAAAATGTAGAATTAAATAATATGTGATTGTTTTGGTTGTTTGAATTTGGATATGACGTTCCGTCAAATCTCATTTCCTAACATAGAGACAGGGAAAATGCAAATAAAAGCCCTAGCAAATAACACAATCGGGTAAAAAGACTTTTTTAGCTTATGCAGGAATAGGTCCTTATATAATATCTTAGAAATCTTTACCTTTGAAATAAAAATTTGCAAAATATGATTACCAGAAATAAACTATAGGGTAAGATAAAAATGAACTGTCTCTACAGTTAACGTAATTCAGTCATCGTCTTTCAATAATTCAATTGCAGACATGATGCATACTGATGACGTATAGGGTGATCATAAATTATTGGACCCATTTCGAAAATTAATAATAAAGTTAATAATTGATATAACTACGGTTTTCTTTTTAAATGAGGGCGCATTTAAAAAAAGTTTTCTTTCAGATAGGTAACGCGCCGTTACGGTGGTCGTAAATTATTGGACCCATTTCGAAAATTAATAATAAAAATAAAAATTTTTCTAACACATTTTTTTTTTTAAATCAGGGCGCATTTAAAAAAAAGTTTTCTTTCAGATAGGTAACGCGCCGTTACAGTTGTCGTAAATTATTGGACATCTCCCATTTTTGAGAGCCATTATCTGCGAAACAATTAAAACTAGAAGAAAAATAAAAGAATGTATTTGTAGAGAATTTTACGCTCTTAAATTTGTTAAATCAATTATAATTCGAAAACTGAATAGCTTAAGCAGGAATTCAAGAAAAAGGAAGCAAGAAAACGCGCATCGGCTTCTGCTAATCGGTAGCCATTGCGTATGGAAATATCTCGCTGTGACAAATTTAGAACGCCGTGATGGTACGCCACCTATCTGAAAAAAATTTATTTGTTCTCTCTCGTTTAAAAGAAACTGCAGATGTAACATTGTTAGTTTTTTTAATTTTTTGAAATGGGTCCAATAATTTATGACAACCCTGTATTGTAAGTAGTAAGTCATTGCAATAGATAGTAAAAGGTCAGCATAATCTCTAGCAACACTATTAATAAAAGTTACTTTTGTGACCTGCGACTGTCCTTGTAAAACAAAAGGTTCCGTATTATGAATATATACTTAAATATTACAAATAATCAAAACATGTTATATTTTCAATATATACATATATTAATCTAAAAATTAAAATCAAATTAGCGTATCAATAAACTTACAAATGAAATACAAAAGATAATTTGATTATAGACTATTACTACAATGAAAAAGACAACCCAGAACTGGAATTCCAACAATCAAAAGCCAATCAGTCTTGGGAACCGATATGTGTCGCATTAATCTAGATTTATGGCGTCAACCCTCTGCGAAATCCATCTGTTGGAAAAACGAAAAAATAGGGGAATAAATCCCCAAAACTCAAGATTAGAAACGAGAAAGTATATAACTTATAATATACCAATTCAATAGTTATTATTATTGTTATGACTTGAGCATTATCCTAAAGACAGTTCCGCATTTAAAGTGAAAATATTATTTCTAAATTAGGCTTTCAATACTATAATAAAACACATTAAAAAATAAACTATAAATTTAAATTTAACCTTTTATAATGATATATATATTATTTTGGAAATGTACAGAAATATATATATATATATATATAAAGATCAGGCTTTAAAAAGGTGAAAGGCAGTTCCTTTTGATCATAGAAGAGACCATTTTTGCTTAAATCTTCTTTTATTGAGGCATCAGGCGTTATTTCTTCATAGGTAAAGTATTTAATTTTTATGTAGCTCCATGACCAGTATTCAGAAGTTTACGCCTGAGCGGCGGATTGTTGTTGAAAGCTTACATGCTGACGTGAAAAAAAGGGCCGAAAAATGAATGCGCAGAACGCTTAAGTACCCAGAGAAGGGAATTTTCCCTTTAGAAACTCGTGACTTGAAAAGAAAGTTGTAGTGCGTTAATTATGATGAAAGTAGAAGTATTTAAAATGAAGTGTCGTTAAGATTATGTAGGAAAGTTAAAAAATTAAAATATCACATATATATATATATATATATATTTCTGTTACTTTAACTGAAGTAATTCTCAACAGAAGTAAGGTTCCAATACCAAAATGTCGGTTTAATTAAGGCATTTAGAGTAAGAATTTTTTAAGGTAAAAAAAATACTTATTTTTACCCACTTTTTCGTTTCTTTTCTTAAACTTTCTTTTTTTCTACTTTCTTTTTATATTATTTGTTTTTCTTTTATTATTTGCTTGATTTGTTTTTCCACGTTCTCAAATGCATGCCATCCAGATTTGGCAGAATGTTTTATCCCTACGAACAGTGTTCGAAACAACGGTGTCTTAATTTTAACTATCCCACAGAAAAGCCTAAACATTATTTTATTTCCACAGATTTTTATTCAAAAAATTTGAGTGGATATTAAAGCAGTCAACTTTGGAACTCTATTGATATTCAAAATAGGTTTGTATCGCCCAGCAAAAAATATTCTGAGCTTTAGCCGTACATGAATATTTAGGCTTGGGCTGGGCCTGACTCGAAGTCTGACTTGTGAAGGTCTTTAGCTTCTCGTGTGAATATCTTCAAAATATAATTAAAATCCATAAGCTGAATGAAGCGATTTTCAAAATAGCTGAAACCACATCTCCTTGTTCCAGAACCATTTCCTTTTACAGATGCGACCTAAATAACGCGAGGAACGCAGACAGGTTATTCGACGTAGAGAGAATCGCGCTTTCGCAATTTGCATTTTATTTTTCGCAGTCACTGACTGCTTGAGCAAGGTGTATGGAAATTACCGTGATTAATAACCACCGTCACTGCGAGAGCTAAAAGAGATCTTAATGAATGGGCGATCGGAGAGTGACTTCGGGATGGTTTATTGCTTCCACAAGGCCGGAACACGCCCTTGCAGGAGAAAGTGACAAGAATCTGATTAAGTAGGCCGTGCACAGATGGGGCCCCTGCTTATCAAAGGTGGATGACATGGGAGCTATGCTGGCGATAGTCTGCCGAGTGTAAAATTCTAAATGAGATATCCAACTGCTACTGTGGCACAAAATCTGCCGCATCGCTGTGTAATTAACACTTGCTCTGAGTGTTTTATCCTTTTTTTTAATTTTGATTGTCACTATATTCATATTAATTTTTTTGTATTCTATTGACTTCTCGAATGTAAAGAAGAAGATAATTGAAACTTTCGGTATATTATGAATATTTATATATACTGTATAGATAATAATACTGTATACAAATTGAGAAAAGATTTGATCATTGGTATTCGGTTAAAATGAAACAAACCTAGAAATTATAATTCTATTTTTTATCCAATGCTTAATATTAATTTTGGCCAAAATATTCTTACCATTATTACCAGAAGAAAGTGACAAGAATCTGATTAAGTAGACCGTGCGCAGATGGGGCCCCTGCTTATGAAAGGTGGATGACATGGGAGCTATGCTGGAGAGAGTCTGCCGAGTATAAAATTCTAAATGAAATACCCAGCTGCTACTGTGGCACAAAATCTGCCGCATCGCTGCGTAATTAACACTTGCTCTGAGTGTTGTATCCTTTTTTTTAAATTTTGATTGTCACTATATTCATATTAATTATTTTGTATTCTATTGACTTCTCGAATGTAAAGAAGATAATTGAAACTTTCCGTATATTATGAATATTTTAATACTTTATACAAATTGAGAAAAGATTTGGTCACATTGGTATTCGGTTAAAATGAAACAAACCTAGAAATTTTAATTCTATTTTTTTTATCCAGTGCTTAATATTAATTTTGTCCAAAATATTCTTACCATTATTTACCATTTTAAGTACATATTCGACAAGTATTGACCTTGCAGAAGAAAGTGACAGGAATCTGATTAAGTAGGCCGTGCACAGATGGGGCCCCTGCTTATCAAAGGTGGATGACATGGGAGCTATGCTGGAGATAGGTTGCAGCTTTTCTTGCCTTGTGAGAATTTATTCTTTATCCTGAGCGATGGAACAAAACTCAGCCTGCCGAGTATAAAATTCTGAATGAGATATCCAGCTGCTACCGTGGCACAAAATCTGCCGCATCGCTGCGTAATTAACACTTGCTCAGAGTATTTTATCCTTTTTTTTATTTTGATTGGCACTATATTCATAATAATTATTTTGTAGTCTATTGACTTCTCGAATGTAAAGAAGAAAGTAAATGAAACTTTCGGTATATTATGAATATTTATATATACCGTATAGATAATAATACTGTATACAAATTGAGAAAAGATTTGGTCATTGGTATTCGGCTAAATTGAAACAAACCTAGAAATTATAATTCTATTTTTTATCCAATGCTTAATATTAATTTTGGCCAAAATATTCTTACCATTATTTACCAGAAGAAGGTGACAAGAATTTGATTAAGTAAGCCGTGCATAGTTGGGGCCCTTGCTTATGAAAGGTGGATGACATGGGAGCTATGCTGGAGATAGTCTGCCGAAAAAATTGTCACGTCGCTGCGTAATTAACACCTGTTCTGATGAATGTATTAATTCTACTTGGTAAAAACGTGCAAATAATGAACTTTTTGTTTATTTGCGTGTGTCTTTCCAATTTCCAGTTTTGGCATAGGAATTTGGTAGAGATTATTTATCATATTTTAATGATGCGTTTTGATAAAGCGCGGAATGCAGACTGATTATTGAACAGGAACTGATGAGATATCCAGTTGCGAATTATAAAAAAGATGTCTCTTTGCTATGTAATTAACACCTACGCTGTTTAATCGTAATTCATTCATCTTGTTTTTTCACTGAAATAAATATGCATGAAAGAGTACTGGATTGATTGCTTGTTGCATTCTTCAATTTTTTTTCTCGATAGGAATTTGTTGTTGATTTTTAAGGAACTTTGGTGAAAGGAACTTAGAGAGATTTGGCGAAGTTTTCTTTATATTGCAATATTCGTAACGAATAAAAAATATATATCTTTGTAGAATTATTAAAATATGTAAAGAAAAGAAATTACTTAGATAAAAAATCATTTGGTCATAAAAGAAATTAATTTTAAAATATCGTTTGGCTGAAAAAGAAATTAATTAAAAATATCGTTTGGCATAATTCTTTTCTAAAGGTAATAAAAATAGTGTGGCAACGATATTTTTGTCTTTTGCTAACGTTGCCTAGCAACGGAAAAGAATAATGAGGATTTGAACATGGAATTCGATGTAAGTTAGTGACGGTAACGTTTGTGATGCAAATGTATGCGTTTGTTTTACATGTTTGTGCTGTGGCAGACGTCCAATAAACATTATTTTTAATAAAGAAGGCTCTACGATTCTTCATATTATGCTGAAATACATCACAATATAAAATAAAAATTGACACATTTTTAAAAAATTTTAATCCCTATTAATTAAAAAAATCTATATTCAAAACAAATCGATATAAATTGTTTTGTATTTACCTTCGAAACATCGAATTATTAATGTGTTTTTAACCGTTTTTCATTTGGATTGTCACTATTTTCATAAAAATTATTTTGTAGCCCATTGTCTTCGCGAATGTGATGAAGAAAATAATTAAAACTTTCGGTATATTATGAAGATTTTAATATTGTATACGAATTTAGAAAAGATTTGGTCATTGTAATATTCGGTTAAAATAAAACAAACCTAGAAATTATGATTCTATTTTTATATGAATACTTAGTATTAATTTTGTTCAATATAATCTTACCGTTATTTACTATTTTAAGAACATATTCGACAATTATTGCTATATATAATTTGTTTTGATATGTAATAACTTCAGCAGCTTTTAATATTTTGGATTTGAATCATGTTATGATTTAAGGTAAAATATTTTTGTTCACATATAGGCTATAAAAAAGGATTTTAACTTATAAAAAGAGGCATAAAATTCGTCTTTTTAAAAAATTCCTATTTAAATTAGAAGATTATAAAATATTCTAATTATTTCATTTATTTTACTAACTAATGAATCATTTCGAAAGTAGATTAATTGAACCTGAGTTAGTTAGAAATATTTAGAATTGAAACCTGGTAAAAATGAAAGAAGCACTTTCGGATATAACCGGACCTCAAAAGTCAGGCTCGCGTTGCATTGCATTGCATTGCATGCAAATTCTTTTTAGAATTGCTGAATTTTATCAGGAAGACAATATTTCCTATGGATTGAACTTATACTTGTATCTACTATTGTCTTGTTTCAGTAATCAGTAATTCGAAAAAGAAATTCCTGTTTGGAATTCACAGCGTAATATAATTATCATCATTGTTTAAGATAAGTTTGAAACATTGATAAGTCACGTAACATCTCTTTCTTAGTAGATGAATCACCCTTCAATTATTACACATGATTATTTCACTTGAATGATCTCAAACAAACGCATTTCTGAATTTCTCTATTCACTTCCTTCCTGGAAGATTTTTCTGTCGAAAATAATTAGTTTAGCGCCCAAAATGAAGATCAATAAAATAAGGATAGCAATCACTGATTTTTTTTTTCAAATTTTGAAAGCGTGCGGAAGCTATTATATCATTGTATTGCTCGTAGTGTCTGAAGCTGAATTATACAGCGATCAAATATAATTTATTGTTTTTGCGATAACTAAAAATTAACATAATTTTTAAAAATAATTTGGAATAAGAATTCCCATTAAAATGGCGCGTGAATTTCTATTCAAGTCAATTATAAGTCATCAATGAAGTATTAAACGAGGATTGATATTCATAATTTTCTATACGTTGATGAATAAATTTTAAATTCAATATTATTTATAATCTATAATTATAAATTCAATATTTGAAAATAATCTGAAAAACATATTATTTTAAGCTATTTTTCCCTCATATTCTCGCTTCTTTTTCAATAATTAATAACTTTTATGATTTTCATATGTCTTAGTGAACCGTCTGAGTTGAATAAAAATTGATTTTATTCCAAATCTGGATATTTATAGTGTTTCATTCGTACAGTGTTTCCTGAAATTATTCTTTTTTATTTTACACTCTCTTAGTATATTGAAATGCATTTATTGTCATATTTTATTCATAGTTTACTATTTTAAATGTGTTCTACCAATTAAAGAAAATTATTTTTTATGAAGCTCAGCAAATTTTGAATTTTAAATAATTTTTTAGCAGTTTTTTTATTCATAGAATGAGTTATAATTATGCTTTGAAACTGAGTTGAAAGCGTGGTCGAAAATCTTAGAAACGATCTACTTATAAATTTAAAAAAAATATTGTAAATTTTTAGGCATATTGTAGTACTTTTAGGTTAACAAATTAATGTTTTTAAAATGCCCATTTTTCGTTTGACTTCTACAGAAAATTTTATTCCATTCAGAATCAAAACTTTTTTGCAAATCGCGAGGAAATAATTTAATTGACATAAACGTAACAAAGCGATGAGGAAATTACAGTTGTTTTCTTTTAATCTTATGTTATATGCATTAACTTTTAAAAAATCACAGGCTTTTACACTCTCCAAATTATAAAGTTCCTACTAAATACCATTCCTGGTTTTTATTTATTTTTAAAACAAGACCAATACTAAATAACAGTATATATCATTATTTTCAGTAATAAGGAAATTATTTAATTTATTATCATGATGCGCATGAATTCCTGAACGGAGGTCTCCATTTCCTGAATTGAAGCAACACCTGCTAATTAATTTACGGATATGGTAACAAAAATGACTTCCAATTTTACTACAGGAAACGTTAAAGTAACGCAATTTCCGTTCAATTCTGTAGGTCACGGAAACTGGAAAAGGGCGAAAAAAAGAAAATCCGCCCAAATACATCTTAATCTTTAGCTTTTACCAAAGAAGCTGTAATAAGTTGGGCGGCGAATTTCAAGCAGAATGATAAGGATTTAAAAATCAAAGAAAAGATAACATTTGTGGACAACGTCCGCTTTATATCGTGCGCGACCAACAACTGGAAACACCCGTCAAGGGTGAGTAGTGAAGTGAAATGGAAAAGCGGATGTGTCTTCTCAAGGCCAAGGTGGGGTTCATGCCCCAAATTGCCCAGCGACATCTTCACGAGAGCTCTTCTTCGTCCACCTTCTGGCCAGCAGATTCTCATTAAAATTCTAGACGAATAAAACAGGAAAAAAGAGATCATTTCCATTTGAAAGAAGTGTTTCTTTGAAAAAAGCGTAATTGTTGCTGAAATCGTCTGCAACGGGTTGCTATAGTAAACAGAAATAGGTCTTGATTTGGATGTCGTATCAGTTCCAATCTGAAGGGTGGAGAGAAAAGGGTGATTTCTTGGGGTGTCCTCGGTCATCTAGAAAGGACGTCGGACGGTGAACTTTCGCGTGTCTTTTTAGGTAGTGAATGTCCTCCTTCGAAGATCATTATCTTCTCATTGTATCACGATTAATTCCGTGGAAAGTTGATGTCCATCCGTCCTGTGTTTTAGATGATCTTGAATTTTTCATTAAAAAACACCGCATTCATGGTTAACTACCAAACCGTTTGTCCTCCATAAAGTAACGTTACATTGAATACGCCAGTAGTACCTGATATCACGAATTCTTTAAAAAATGATTAGAACTCTTTAGAAAAATTATTAGAGTCGTTATTTTATAGAGCATTTGGAAGTAATCGATTTCGGATTAGAATCAAAGCATTTATTACGAACCTTAAGTATTAATAATATTTCAAGTTTAGTTTAGTTAGATTAACGTCCCGTTTTGAAGCAACACGAAGGTTATTTTGAGACGGACCTCGTAATTTTGAACTGCGGTCAGATGACGAGGACGACACCTGAGTTGGCACCCCTCTCCAAACTTCCACGCCACACCAACTTCCAGGGGATCAGCGTAATCATACGTAGTGGCCAATGTAAGTTTGGCCACTACGTATGATTTAGCCGGCAACAGGCCCCATACACGGCGAATCTTCCGTGGAATCAGGTTTCGAACCTCGAATCCTCCGGCCCCAAAGGTCGAGACCTTACCACTAGGTCACCGCGACCTCTAATAATATTTCAAAGATTGTCCTAATATTTTGTAATTGCTGCTGTTAAATATTGTAGTTAGGAAATGATATTTTTAGTCAGGGAATGAAAGTACTGTAAATTGAATGAGTCCGTTGAAAATTTTACAAGTGTTTGTTAATAAATTTCTAATTAGTTGAAAAGGAAACAACTAAATTGTTATAATTTAATTATTATATTACTAATTGTAATAATTAATTATAAATTAAAATTGGTAGTTAGGGTCAAATAGGCTTACATTCTTCTGTGACAAACGAATATATTTATATCAAGCTTTAGTTAATTCTAAAAGATAAACTGTGTGTATATTGAGCTGTCTAGGTGCTTTACATTTATCAATACAAAATCAATTCATAGAGTGAAAAATTAAGATAATTTTTAAATTGATGGCGTTCTTTATTTGCGTCCAATATTCCTTTCCATTTGTTCTTATAATAAAAACGTTGCAACTTGTTTAATGCTTCAAACAAACTGCATTGCTTCTAAAAACACATTTAAAAAAGAATGACTATATTATTTACTAATCTGTAAACAATGTAGTTGCTAACTATATTTTAACTTATTTCAAAATGAACGACATATCTTCCATATTTGTCTGTACTTAAAT